>CAXKVV010001171.1:0-34540 GCA_964058805.1 Schoenoplectus triqueter | reverse complement strand
AAGGACCTGAAGCGCCTGTCTGGAGTTCCACCCAGCGTATCCTCGCAGCACCACATCAGCCTTCGCTCAAACCAGCATCAAACGCATCAAGTCAAAGGGAGAACATCAGAACAAGAATACTAAAAAATAAGAAAAAAAAAAGCAAAGAAGATGAAGAAGACCTGGCGAGAATAGCAATCAGCAAGAGTGGCACCCCAGCCGCCATTACCGAAGCTGTACTGCACGATGGACGACCCGAAGAGCACTATCACTGGCCTCCTCGGTCGCACCATCCCTCCTCGAATCCGCCTCTAATCGACCGATTACTTGATTTAAATCTCCTCGGCTTAGGCTTGTTTAACTGTGAATGTGTTGCCGTTGGGCGTTGGATATTGATTATTTATAATCAGAGAAATTAAAGTAGCCAGGCGACATAATCATGCCTTTTCTTTATTTAGGGGTAAAGTTGTGAATTCACATCCGTTGCCAAGCCGGTCAGTGACATATGGGTCCACATAAAGTTTCTTAAAAAACTCCCTTATTATTAAGGGATAAAAAAGACACTACCAGAGAAGGGGATCCATAAAGTAGTCAACGGGGGTTTGGCCATTGTTGCTTGGACAGTGATATCACGACTGTCTACTCTATCCGATGGGTTAATATGATACGATCTGAATTTAATCTGATTCGATATAATTTAAAAATAAATGAATTTTGGATATAGATTTTATTTTTGATTTAGGAGTACAATTGCTCTATTTTGTTTCTTTTTTTTATTGTTATCAATTATGAATTTTAACTTTCTTTAAACGCTGAATGTTAACTTTTCTATCAATTTATATTTATTTTTACATTAATTATGTATTCATGATTGAAATTTACATTAATAACTAAATTATTTTTATTTTTATTTCCTTATTTTTCACATGAAGATATGAATTTTTATATTTCTGAAAGATATCACCATAGCAACACACGGATAAGATACTAGTTTATTTAAGATTTCATTGCTAAAATTGTCAAAAATAATCCAAGGGATCTCCCTCCATATAGGGCATGTTTGGATGGTGCGAGACTTTGTAAGAATGCCTTTTGGGTTAGTAGTTTGTGAATAGTGTGAGATTAGTAATATTTCAAAAAATATAAAAAGAGTGCTAATTTTTACTATCTTACATTTGTAAAATATTATTTGATTGATAACTTGAGAACCTGACTGCAAAAATTACTACTCATTCACTGAATATAAAAAAGTCATAGTTTCCTTGTGCAAAAGCAAATACATATTCTAAAGAGTTTTGTTCTGTTTGTCCTACTCATGTAGTGATGTGAGAACTAGTAAAATAACAAATTATTACTTTTTTATTTGATATTAATAATAATTATTTTTATTTATTTATTATTAATTATTATCATTGATGTTATTATTAATTATTATTTTATTTAGTATTATTGATTATGATTTTATTTAATATTAAAAATTATTATTTCATACTTTTTTTTTATTAATCTGATTATTATTTTGTTTAGTATTATCCAATATAAATTTATTTATTATCATTTTAGTTAAACTTAATACTTGTTTAATATTATTTCATACTTTTATTACTTATAATTTTATGTAATACTAATGATTATTATTTAATTTATTATTATTATTAATGTTATTATTATTACTTTATTTATTATTATTTAATAATTAATTTGTTGTTAATTATTATTTATATAAAATTAGTATTTATTAATATTATTTTATACTATTAATAAATATAGTTTTATTTAATACTAATGATTATTATTTTCTAAAACAGGAGGCTGACAGCCTGACAAAGCAGATAGAGCTGATGGACGGAGTCCACAAAAGAAGATGCGATTGTTTGACGCGCGACAGAATGAAGTGCGTTGGGCTCAGTGGATTTTTTTATTATTTGGGCCGTGGCTTCAATAGAGATGATAGCTACAATTGAGCCTAGAAGGATCGAGAAGAGTTCGAAATCGATGCAAAACCCAATTTTTAAAGAGGTATATTGCATTATCGTTATCCACATTACCACATAGCTGTAAGCTATGTATAAACAGTATAAGGCCAGAAATGAAATCAAGCCTGATTGATCCCCAAGTCGAAAGCACCTAGCCGAGCCATAAACAAATGTCAAATAACAACGGTCAAACCAATTGAATTAGAATCCAAGCATAAAATTGCTCAAATTTAAACCAAATCAGAGAGGTCTCATGGGATGAAGTACGAACAACCTTATTTTTCTCGGAACTGGCAGTGAGATATTTATTTCGATATAGATATTGTACCTATAATTTCAATATTAAATGTTATGGCATACAATTAAATTTTACCTTATCGATTTGGCATCGTCTGACTTCGACATATATATCATGTACATCAATCACCTGATGATCGAGATAGTCAAATGATTTAATTTAAAGGAACTTCCAAATTGCAAGATTTTGTCCATTAATATAATTCGTTTATTTTTCCCAACATATATCAAAAGATGAGCGGACCGAAGGAAAACAGAACCAAGGCCAACTGCACAGAAAAAATGCACGAACAAAATCCGGAAAAGATTTTTTGGTCCAACTCCTACGAAATGAATAAAATTCAGGCCCTTAGGAGGAAAACTCACCATCTCTGTCCGGCTGTCCCATCACCTGCTGTGATATTCTCACAATCTCCTGTCAGTAATAAGAAAGCTTGTTTAGGAAGAAACAAATCAAAGACATGAAATCGGAAATATTGCCTCAAACATTTAATCTTTCTGAAATCTTTCGTACATTAAAACAAAGATCTTATTTAACGTTCACATAATTTCGCTCACCGACTGAAAGATTTCATTTAACGTTGAAAGAATCCTCCCATTCACCGACTGAATCACCGTGAGGAAAGAGAGAAGATATCGGAGCGTGGGAAGCACGCTTAAGCTTTTTGTTCTCAGTCCTCTATAAAACCACCCCTGCGCCTCCGCCTCCGCCTTCTATGATTCTATCCCATCCGAACTCATCGTTCTTCTCCAATCCAATCGCAAAACCCATCTGCACTTCCTTTCTAGTCTCCTATCTATCCAATTGCCTGGTGTTCTATTTTTCTGCTCCGACGAGCACCTCGTCCTCTTGTCTCTCTCCCCGATTAGGTCGGATCCCCATCGATCGCCTCCATCGATATCACAAGTCACCTCCCCCTCCGCCTCCGCCTCTGCCCCGCCTTTTATGGTTCTATCCCATCCGGCCTCATCGTTCTCCTCCAATCCAACGCAAACCCCGCACTGCATTTCCTTTCTAGAATCCTATTCCCGCTTCCATTCTACATTTCCGCCTGATGTTCTATTTTTCTATTCCGACGAACACGTCGCCCCCTTGTCTCTCTCTCCGATCAGGTTGGAGCCCCTCGATAGCCTCTATTCGCGAGTTCCTGTACCAACTCGGAAACCTATCCCTTGTATTCCTTGCGAAGTCCTTGAACGGAATTATTGATGCATGCTATTAGGCCTATTTGGTCGTAGAGGTTTTTTTAGCTATATAATTTTTTTTGTAGTAATTTTTCTATTCTGTTGTTCTGTTTATGGACTAATTACTTGATTTTTATTTCAGTTAAAGAGTACATTTTTCTCAGGGAACACCAAAGTTATATCTCTCTCTCAGCGAGGTTTGAAGTTATCCATTTTTAATCTAGCTTTCTATGGTACGATGCAAGTTATGATTTGAGAAATTCTTTCAAGCTGTGTCAGGAGCTGCATGATTTTAAGGATTCTTGGCGCATAGCTTTGTAATCTGAGGCCATCAGATCTACAGACTTTTATACCATTAAAAGTACGATTGATCTTTTTATAACCTTTTTTTTTTGTAAGCTGGGAAGTCACTAGCTACTGGGAGAGTTATTTGGATTTCCAATATGGGAAGCCACCAGCTACTGGCTGGGAAGTCGGTATCTACTTATACAGTTGGAGGTTCTGTTTGAAAGCCTAAAAAAGAATAACCAATAAAAATATTTTTCTGGCAAAAGAAAATCCAGCTAGCATACAGAAGAAATTTTAATACAAAAAAGTATTTTCAACTCATATTATGTTTAATTTTGCTATACTTGGATTTCTTTGCAACGCCGAGGAGGAAAATGGAACATTATTGAGGCAAGAAGGCAAAAATTTGTGATATGTTCATCTTCTTTTTCTTCATTATTTAATTTGGATACAAATGTATCTCGTTATTCTCAGTTCTCTATTTTGCTTTTTTCTCATTTTTTTCTTCTTATTTTGAGGCACAAGCTGTTCTTAGGAGCAACTCAGCTGTGGGTGCATATTTTCGGTGGACACTGCATGGAAAAGATAAGGATCTTTTGTATTTTGGCATCCTATTTTTCTTCAAGCTTCCTTGCAAGTTGTTAGGGCTAATCATTAGGTGAATATGCACTATCAATCATCATAGATCATTTTCATCTTTAACTGCCCTGTAAATTTTGTTTTATTAATAGCTAATAACTCAAACTGCCATTATTTATGATTTAGAGATACCCATGACTATTTAAGGATGTAGGAGTAAGGATATATCTTTGTGATTTTGTAATTGTTTGCTGCTGTCCGTAACACACTCAACTGCTACACTGCTTTACTCATCTATTAAAATTAGAAGACTATACAAATGGCCAACAATTGGATATTGGCCAAATTTTTTATGCATGCCATTGGCCTAATTGGTCCTAGAGGTAAGTTCTTAATTTTTAGTTACATTTGTAGTAATTTTACTATTTGTCTTGTTTATGGTCTAATTATTTGACTTATGTTAGTTATGGATCACCCTTTTTGTCAGGAGCACCGAACTTATATGACTTCCCTCTCCGTGAGTTCTGATTTTATCCATTAAACTTTGTTTTCTTTTATCATTTCATTATTTAATTCAGAGACAAAAATATTTTGTTAGTTTGATGCTCTAATTGATTTTGCTTTTCATTTTTCTTATTTTCAGGCACAGTGTGTCCTATAGGAGCAACTCAGCTGTAAATGCATTTATGTTAGTTATGGATCACCCTTTTTGTCAGGAGCACCAAACTTATATGACTTCCCTCTCCGTGAGTTCTGATTTTATCCATTAAACTTTGTTTTCTTTTATCATTTCATTATTTAATTCAGAGACAAAAATATTTTGTTAGTTTGATGCTCTAATTGATTTTGCTTTTCATTTTTCTTATTTTCAGGCACAGTGTGTCCTATAGGAGCAACTCAGCTGTAAATGCATTTATTTTCCAGTACACGATACATTAAAAAGATAAGAATAGCCTTTTCAATTTTATCATCCTACTTTTCATTGACCGTTAAGGCTGTGTGAGTAAAGCTGTGTATTTTGTGGTTTTTGCAAGTGTTTACTATCTATAACTGACCTGACCGTTATAATATAATGCTTTACTTGACCTTTGAAAATAAAATATATGATCATTGGCTAAATGGCCAAAAAGTCTTGTATTAAGAAAGGGATTTGTTTTGGAGAGTTAGAGACTGCCAATTGAGAATATTATAAATTTACTATGGATGAATTTTACTTAATTGACTATCCCATTTACTTGTGCAGAAAACTGATATATTGATGGCTGACAGTTGGATATGGTTTTGCAATTGTTTACTGTTTATTACCCACATGACTGCTGTACTGCTTAACTGCACCTTCAAAATCAGAAGAATCATTCCAATCCACTTTGTAAAGTTTTTAATGTAACAATTTTTCCTGTCACTTGTGCAGGGAACAAGATGTATGACTATGATTAAATGGCTAATGATCTTTTATCAAGGAAAGGAACTCGTGCATTGAGATGATTGTTTGTTGAGGAATTAGAGACTAGCTCAGGTATATATTTTGTTTTGTATAACCATCCACTATTGTTTTTTCCCTTATTTGTATTTTCATTGCTACCCCCAATAATAGAACTGTTGGATGGGAACTTCTAAATCGAACCCAAAAGTCGCTGGAAAAAACAATGATGGTAGGAAAGAGATCTTTTCCGTCCAAAGAAATATAGAATGAATTGCTCTGGTTCTCTTCGAAGTCCATGTCTATGCAGGCTGAATATCCTAACAATTGCAGAAAGCTTTTGACGAAGTTCACAAGAATGGATCAATGTTTTGCAGAGAAAATTATATTTCTGTTCCTTTTTTTTTGCAAATCCCTGTGTTTGAAGAGTTGATTTTGTTGCTAGCGTATGAGCCCCTCGATTTCAGCAATGGAATAAATTGAAAGAGCTGGAAAATTTTGATTTGATTATCTTCTATTCTTCTCCACTGTTTCACCTTAACATTATAAAGTTAAGTTACATTTACATTTAGAACCCTAAACTATTTGATATTACATTTGCAATTATTATTGCTTCTATTCTAACTTTACAACACTCCCCCTCAAGATGAACAATATATATTTTTCAAGTTCATCTTGTTAATTACATTGGAGAATTCAACAACGTGTAATCCCTTCGTGAATATATCAGCTAATTGTTCAGTGGTCCGGACAAATGGAAGACACATAATTCCACTGTCAATTTTCTCTTTAATAAAGTGACGATCGATCTCCACGTGTTTTGTTCGATCGTGTTGCACCGGATTATTCGCAATACTGATTGCCGCTTTGTTGTCACAGTACAACATAATTGGATCTTTCTCACTTAGTCCCAATTCAAGCAACACCCTTTGCAACCACACTCCCTCACTGACACCAAGAGCCATTGCACGATACTCGGCTTCCGCAGTTGACCTCGCCACCACGTTCTGTTTTTTGCTTCTCCATGAAACCAAGTTTCCACCAACAAATGCGCAATGACCTGAAGTTGATCTTCTATCATCCTGACAACCAGCCCAATCTGCATCTGTATACACTTCTACTCTCATGTGCCCTTTCCTCTCGAAGAGTAACCCTCTTCCAGGGCAACCCTTGAGATACCGAAGGATTCGATATACAGCCTCCTGGTGCACAACTCTAGGATCATGCATATAACGACTCATAACACTCACAGCATAACTAATGTCTGGTCGAGTGTGTGATAGATAAATAAGTCTTCCCACAAGTCTTTGGTACCGTTCCCGATCTACTTGGTCACTTACACCTCCTTTCAACCCGTGATTTGGGTCAATTGGTGTATTGGCTGGTCGGCATCCAAGCATCCCTACCTCATGTAGCAACTCTAAGATATATTTCTGTTGAGAAAGAAAGACTCCCTTTGGTGAACTGGCAACTTCAATGCCCAAAAAATAACGTAAAGCACCGAGGTCTTTCATCTCAAACTTGGTGGCGAGACTATCCTTAATTCTCCCCATCTCCATTGTATCATTGCCGGTGAGCATAATGTCATCAACATACACTATAAGAACACACAATTTCCCCCCATTTCTCCGAATGAACATTGTGTGATCGGCATTGCTTTGTAGATATCCTTCTTTAATCACCACCTTTGAAAACCTATCAAACCAAGCTCGGGGGGATTGTTTCAACCCGTACAAGGAGCGTTTCAACCGGCAAACTTTGCCTGCCACTTGTTCATTATCAAACCCCGGAGGCAATTCCATATACACTTCTTCCTTCAAGTCTCCATGGAGGAAAGCGTTTTTCACATCTAATTGGTGTATATTCCACCCGAAATTCACCGCACATGAAATGAGAGTACGTACAGTGTTCATTTTGGCCACTGGAGCAAATGTTTCCTCATAATCTATCCCGTATGTTTGTGTGTATCCTTTGGCTACCAATCTCGCTTTGAGCCTATCCAGCTTTCCTTCGGGGTTGTGCTTCACTGTGAACACCCATTTACACCCAACGGTTTTCTTCCCATCTGGTCTTGGAATAATTTCCCAAGTGCCATTTTTTGAGAGGGCCCTCATCTCTTCAACCATAGCTGCTTTCCACATCGGATCCTGCATAGCTGTTTTCCAATCACAAGGAACACTAACAGAATGCAAGGAGGTGGTAAAAGCTTTGAAAGTTGGTGATAATTTGTCAAGAGAAACAAAATCTGAAATCGGGTGTGAGGTTGAGGGTTCATTACCCCCTTCTAGAGTGCACAATTTGATTCCCTTTCTTTGAGTAATAGGGAGATGCAAATCAGAGATAGGAGTGTTACCTAAATTTATGGGTAGAACGGAGCTATCGACAAGCGGAGGTGATTGGTGTTGGTCTTCTATTCGGTGTTGTTGCTTGATCTCATTCCGACGGGTTCGGACATAATGCTTCTCAAATGGTGGGATAATACCCGAGTCTGTACCCGAGTAAACCGGGTCTATCACGACCAATGATTCTTTTTGTTCTCCTCTAGTGTCAATTAACTCACATTCTTCTACCCCCTCTCTTTCCTTAGTTTCATCTGTCTCCCCCTCTCGACTAGCCTCACTAGTCGTGTTCACATAAGAAATAGGGACGATATCGAGGAGATCATTTAGTACTGTTGATGAACCCGCGGGAACACCCGCAGAAGAGAAGTATGATTCAGACTCACGAAATGTCACGTCCATACTCTCATACATCCTCTTTTTCACTGGATCATAACATCGATATCCCTTCTTTTCTCTCGAGTAACCCACAAAGACACACTTATGGGCTCGATAATCCAACTTGCTAATCCCCGGGGTTGTATTGTGAACAAAGCATACACACCCAAAAGTTTTAGGAGATACCTTGAATGCATTCTTGCCTGTGAGGATCTCAAGTGGCGTGCGAAACTCTACCGCTCTCAACGGCATTCTATTGATCAAATAAACTGCGGTCTTAGTTGCTTCTCCCCATAAATACCGAGGTACATTCATCGAGAACAATAGACACCTGGTAACCTCCAAAATATGTCTATTCTTCCTTTCTGCTACTCCATTTTGCTCGGGAGTATTCACACAAGTTGTCTGATGAATAATGCCTTCACCCTTTAGAAATTCTTGCATTGATTTGTTAGTATATTCTGTACCATTGTCAGACCTAAGTATCTTCACTCTTTTCCCATATTGGGTTTCGAGCATCTTATGAAAGTTTCGGAAACAATCTGGAACTTCACTCTTACTACGCATCAAAAACAACCAAGTTACTCTGCTACAACAGTCAATAAATGTAACAAACCAACGAAAGCCAGAGGCTGAAGCAATACGAGAAGGTCCCCAAACATCAGAATGTATAGTATCGAAACAATTTAAACTTCTATTGCCATGTGAAGGGTACATAGTTCTGGTATGCTTTGCAAACTCACAAGCATCACACACTAACATACTCCTACTACATTTCTTAAACAAAACAGGGAATATCCTTTCAAGAGCACTAAAAGACATGTGTCCTAACCGACGATGCCACAAAATCATCTCCATTTCAGGATTTTCCGCAAAATATGCCTTCACATCCAAACACTCGGCTCCTTGCTCGAGTCTATATAAGTCTTCAGTTCTCTTACCAATACCAATCACCTTGCCCGTCTTTAGCTCCTGCACAACAACATGGGAGGGAGACAAAGAGATAATGCAATTAAGATCATCGACCAATTGGCTAACGGACATGAGATTGTTTGTGAAATTTGGTACATGAAGGACCGAGGAGAGCTGTATGTCGGGGGTACATGTTACATTTCCAATTCCTGCTATTGAGCAAAAGGTACCATCGGCTGTTTGGACTTTTTCTTTGCCTGAGAGCGGTTTATAAGATTTAAACACAGTAGGATCCGGGGTCATGTGTTGAGAGGCTCCTGAATCAACAATCCAGGTTTTGTCTACACTAATTTTGGTAGCCAAACCTCGTACGACATTCACAGGTTTTGTCACTAGAGAAGGTAGAGAGAGAGAAAGAGAATGATAACCCTCAGCTCCAGATGATGAGCCGGAGAATCGTCCCTGCAATGCTGCCATCTGTGATGTCAGTCGAGCTACCATATCCCCCATAGTGGGCTCGGATGCACTAGTTCTTTCATCAATTACTTTGTCACTGGCATATGCTTGCTGAGTACGCCCCGGTCCACCGTTGCGACCGCCACCACGACGAAACCGACCTCGGCCACCGCTAAGCCTCCCATGGAGGTCCCAACAAGTGTCCCGAATGTGTCCTTTCTTGTGACAATAATCACACATACGCTCAACGGGTGTTGATTGTATGTTTCTTGGAGTAGCCACGGCTGCTACAGCTCCCTCTTTTACTATTGTTGGTGTCATCAGCTTCTGTCTACTCTCCTCATGTACCACAGTCATGAACGCCTCCATGGGAGTCACACTAGGCTCCTTTTGAGTGAGCTGCTGGCGGATTTGATCAAACTCCGAGTTAAGTCCATCTAGAAACTTGTATGCCCGAATTTGGTTTTCCCTTTTTGAGACAATTCCCGCACACTCCGAGCATTTGGTTATACATGGCATCACAAAATCAATTTGTTGCCATATCTCTGATGCTAATTGTCAAATTGTATGCATTCAGGAAACGAAATGGACTTCTGACTCTATTTTTAAAGCTAGGAAAATTTGCAATGGATCATATGCGGAAGTGACATTCAAGAACTCAAACGGTGCCTCCGGGGGAATGCTTACCGCATGGAAGAGCCACTTATCGTCTAAATTATGACTCCCGCTATCACACATGCTATCGACCGTTATACGACTCCTGACTAACTTGCAAATCATGATTACCAACGTATATGGCCCGCTCACAAATCATTTACGCTTAGAATTTTTTAAAGAGCTGAGATTGATACGTATGCTCAACGACCTTCCATGGTTGGTGATCAGGGACTTCAACCTAATCTGATCCAATGACGAGACGACAGGATCCTCGCGACCAGAGGCACAGTTAGATGGATTCAACGACATCATAAACTAACTCTGTCTTAACGAGGTTCCACTACAAGGGCGAAAGTTTACATATTCTAACGGTCGCCCGCAACCAACTCTCTCGCCTTGACTGGGCATTTCTCTCGGACCAATGGGATACGAGGTCTCTAGTAGGGTTCCTGTCGATTCTGCAGGACCTACCGAACGCAACGTCAGATCATGCCCCAATTAGAATCACGCTACATAAAATGGCATCTCCAAGGAAACAATAGTTTTGCTTTGAGCGATTCTGGCTCCGATTTCAGGACACTAATCAGATCGTCCAACAGGTATGGAACCTGCCGAACATGCCAGCCAACAATACAAAGAGATTGCTCACAAGGCTTAAACTCCTTCGGGTTGAACTCCAAAAGTGAGCCCAAGCTAAATTCAAAAGCCGGGCATCACAGTTGGCAATCTCTAAATGGGTAATTCAGACCCTAGATAGAGTGGAAGAGCATAGGGATCTCAACTCAGTGGAAATTAGCCTCCGTATAGGTCTGAAAATACATGTACGGAACCTCACGACAATCCTGGAGACCAAATGGCAGCAACGCTCATCAACGCGTTGGATCAAGTTGGGGGACAATAACACAGCTTACTTCCACTCAATTGCGTCAACACGACAAAAAATGAACTATATTGCCCAGGTCCACAACCCCACAAATGAGACCCTCAACGACCTGAATAGCATACAACAGGTGTTTGATCAGTACTACAAAGACCTCTTGGGAATGCCAAGCTAGCATAACACGCTACACATCCACCCCATGCTACACAACACAGGGATTGACCTATCACCCCTAGCAAATAGATTCACCGAACTGGAAATAAGGAATGTGTTATTTCGAATGGCTAAGGGTAAGGCCTGTGGTCCAGATGGCTTCCCGACGGAATTCTTTCAACAATATTGGCCAATTATCAAACATGACCTCATAGACGTCTTACACGACTTATACGACAACAAGGTGGACCTATGGTGCTTGAACAAATCACACATCTCCCTAATCCCCAAGAAACCGGGCTCCAATAGGCTCGAGGACTTTAGGTCGATAAGTGTCCTCTCCTTCATCCCTAAGCTAAACACGAAAAATCTTAGCGGATCGCCTAAGCACGCTACTGCCATCTCTCATTGCCAAGAATCAAACCGCCTTCGTTCAGAATAGGAGAATAGTGAAAAAATTTCTCATTGCAAGAGAAAAGTTATCATTCCTCCACAGGAACAAAATACCATCAGTACTATTGAAGATCTACTTTCGCAAGGCCTTCGACACAATCTCATGGGAATACTTCGAAGGCATGCTACGAGCTAGACAATTCCCAAATCGATGGAATTCGTGGATTCACAACCTCCTAATCTCCTCGTCCTCGGTTGTTCGCACCAATGGCAACAACGGAACAGGTTTCTTCCACAGGAAAGGCCTGCGACAAGGCGACCCGCTCTCCCTGATGTTATTCATCTTGGCGGCAGAAACGCTCCAAACTCTAATCTCAAATATTCAGAATGATCTACTTCAAATGCCGCGCTGCAAAACGGAGATACTGCAATTTGCTGACGACACAATCATCTTCACATCGGCACACTCGACTAGTCTCACAGCTATCATGGGGGTGCTCCGAAACTTTGTGAGACTTTCAGGTCTCCACTTTCAGGTCTCCACTTGAATCACAACACGTTGAGACGATAACTGCTTTGCTAGGGTGTCAGCCGCTCCAGCTACCTATAACGTACCTCGGCCTCCCATTAACACACCTCAAACCCACAACGCGACTATTTGACCCATTGGTAGTGGCGGTACAATGCAGATTACAAGGTCATGCTAAATCAAACCTCTCCCTGGCTGGAAGGGTGGTAATCTTGAATGCCATCCTAAATGCACTACCGTTGTACTACATGCAGGTGTTCCGTCTGCCGCAAGGTGTTATCGACCGACTCATCACGCTCACAAGGCGATTCCTTTGGAGAGGCTCCCGATCATTCTTTGGCGGCCATTGCCTTATCACCTAGGGAGCTCACATTGCCTAAAAAAAGGAGGATGGGGTATACTCAACTTACGCGCTCAAAATGACTCCTTGCTTCTCCGGTGGTTGTGGACGATACATACTGAACCTACGTCCATCTGGTACTCAACACTACACCAACAACTCGGGATACAATCTAGACAAGACCTGCTGATGGTACCACCGGAGTTTGCATCCTACTTTGTCCGAGACCTACAATCCTTGGTTCTAGTATTCTCCTCTTGCACCTCGATACCGCAAATAGGCCGATCCTCGCTCTGGATGCTAACCCAAGATGGGGGCTTCTCTACAAAATCGGCCTATGAATTTATCACACGGCCCCGAAATTGCATAACAGCTCCCACATATTCCATGGAAACTTCTACAGAGAAACAAACTTCTACCGAGCAAGGTCAAGATCTTTCTATGGCTTCTACAGAGAAACAAACTTCTAACCAATGCCAACCTCCTGAAAAGAAATTGGCCTTCAGGAGAAACGTGCGTTCTCTGTAACAGATAGTTACAGGAGGACACTGAGCACTTATTCCTCAGATGCCAGTATGCGAGAAGGATTTGGAATGACGTTCTACAAACAGGTGTGGCAGTCCCAACCGATGTGCAACAACTGCCGCAACTACTCCACAGCATGTCTCGCAGATCCCCAGACCACAGTCTTCTGATTGCAGCAGCGTGTTGCGTGTTGGAACATCTGGAAAGAAAGAAATTTATGAATATTCCAAGCATCCCAAAGACCATCAAAACGACTGCTAATGCATGTCATTGCGGACGACCTTCTATGGGACAAAATCGGAAGGAACTAGCGCTTCACCCTTTTAGATCTAGGCTAGCTCATGTAATAGGACAAGCATAGTACTATGGTGCCCTGTGTATATAACCACCGAGATTTGTTTCTTTTTACTTTGTTTCCTTTTCCGCATTGTACATACTTTTTTCTTGTTTAATGAAATTAAGTAGGCCTTTGGCCTGCTACTCAAAAAAAAAAAATATTTATGATGGTAACAAAAATTGCAAGTATGACTAATGTGAAATTCAAAAAAAATATTTATGGCTACCTTTTGAATTTGTGTTTCCAGCAAGATTTCCCATAATGCCACCTTGGACCTGCAAAAATAAAATAAAATAAAATATAAACTCACTCAGTAATTAGAGGACTGTAAAAGCAAGCCCAAATTTTGATTGTTTACTGCCCTTGCTTCAAAATTCAGTAAGAACCTATATAGCCACCTTTTGAATTTATGTATTGTCAGAAAGATTTCCTATAATGCCACCTTGGACCTGCAAAAATAAAATAAAATACAAACTCACTTAGTAATAAGAGGACTATAAAAGCAAGCCCAAATTTTGATTGTTTACTGCCCTTGCTTAACGTTTTATGTGATTCTTTTACCCCAACAATCCATCAAAAAAGGACTTATAATCATCGAGATCATACCGACTCTCTAGGGATGAACTTTGATGAATTACACCTGACTATCTGATGATGGTATTTTGCTATGGATTAATGTAACAAGAATAACAGGAAGTAATAATATAGGGAATTCACAAGTTGCTCATTTTTTTTCTTGATGCAAGACAAATAATTCTCATACAGTAATTAATATGATACTTTTTAGACTAGATGCAACTGTTGGGTTCTGATAAGTTGCCAGGTGCGCTCTAGAGCAGCGGAACCATATGGAGCTGCTTCAACGGTCTACAAGGCACAAATGATATTTCTTCCAATAAATTCAAACTTAATTGCTGACTTGGAGTTTGACCTGCAGATAATAAATCCAACCTAACCTAAAAAAAGAGCTTTTAAAAAAATCTACTAAAGCACTTAAATGTAGAGTTTGAGATCATGTGAACAATGAAAACATACCTTCAAACCTCAGAAATCTGAAACAGAAAGAAACACAATCTAAAATTTGATCTGTAAATTTACCTACTTAAAAAAGAAAAATTGTTTGCTCTATGAAACTTAAAACCATTCCTGCGAAGTGTTCTGTATTGCCATTTTTTCCTTGCTACGGATCTGAAATGATTCTCAGACAGTATAATTGGATAATATTCTCAACTCCCATAATGATCCAAAAACTTATCCAGTGGTATGAACTGCTGTTCATATATGCGAGCTTTTATAAAATTTTGAAAGGAAAAAGAATATTAGATCTCTTCATCTCTTTTACTTTTTTCCTTTAAATTAGCAAAAACAACAAACTATGAAATTAAGGGACAAAGACACCATCATGCCATCAGAAAGTGAGAGATTAATAATAATTAAGACCAGAA
This sequence comes from Schoenoplectus triqueter, assembly GCA_964058805.1. Taxonomy (NCBI): domain Eukaryota; kingdom Viridiplantae; phylum Streptophyta; class Magnoliopsida; order Poales; family Cyperaceae; genus Schoenoplectus; species Schoenoplectus triqueter. The sequence continues at coordinate 19,472 of CAXKVV010001171.1, read as the reverse complement.
CTGCACGCCGAATATGTCAGATTCCAATAAATTGTCAAAACACAGGATTTACAAAAAAAAAATAAAAGTATCTAAACTTATAGAATATACATACCAATAGGTAAGTAATGTTACGTCAAATTAGATGTCAAAATATACTGGTACCATACTGATGCCTCTCAGAATCAGACAAAAACTGTAGTCTGGAGACCAACATTACCACTTCAATCACAATCTTTGCAGTCTAAACATTATTTACTTTTCACATTTATGGTGAATAATAGCTCACTGCAGCGATTAATCAATGGGGAAAGATACAAAAGTCAGAATTAGTTTGGTTTTGCTACCACCTCTACAAATGATAAAACAAACCAATCATTATGAACTAACTAAATAATCTGACAGATGCTTTAATTGAGAACTGATTAAAAATGCAATAGGTGCACAGAGTCAGGAAAGTACATTGTGGGAGAAGGAACAAGTCGGTCATTCTTTCTGACTGTGTCTAAAAGTTGTTCCATACCCTGACTCAATGAATTGACAACAAAACTCTGATTCTCTACTCCTTATCCAACTCTCAATTATATTCTTTTAATTACACCAATTAAATTCCTAATATTGATACCATTCAGTGAGAAAGCACAGTCAAATAATCAAATAATATATATATATATATATATATATAGAAGATAATTCCCACTACCTCAAAAAAAAATTCCCACTACCAGCACTTACTGTACTATCATTCAGGTACATTACACTGAGTACTAGCTTCCTTTTTTTTGAGGTGGAGTACTAGCTTCAACACTGACAACTTGTCCTATTCAGAAAAGAAAAACATGTATGTTCAGTCTATGTCAACAGAGAAATTGCAAGTTTAAATATGTGAAGAAGTTCAACCTACAACCTGCTCCTAGAACTACAAATGGAACTGCGACTCATATTCAACAAAAGTTTGTACATTGTCACCTCTTGAACTTGCAAAAGAAAAAGCACAACATCACTTGGGAAAAACAAAGAAGTGTACCACACAAAATTTAATTTGTTTACTGCACTAGTTTAATATTTTTATTGGTTCTTTTTATCAATAGACCAGTTATAAAATGCTCTCAGAGATCCAGTAATACATACCCCTTCATTAAACAAGATGATAAACAATGGTGGTTGAAAGAACATGCATCTGCAGTTTCTAAGATAACGAATCACAGCCTCCTCTTAGGACCAATTGGTTCAATTGACACGAATACTCGATATCCAATCATTGGTAATCTGTACTTCAAGATTTCGGCACAAGCAAATTAGATAGTTAATTAAATTAAAATTCATCCATTGTAAATTTGTGTGATAAATCCAGTTATAATCAAGTGCTGGAAGCTGGTGATGTGACAAGTACATAAACCTAACTGGAAGTCTAATACCCGTCCAATTGCAAAAACAATTTGCATTAACAGTCACAGAAAAGTAGCATATATCAGCATTAAAAGGACCATTATCCATTGTATGAACATGAACTGGCCAATTTACGAAATAATGTTGTCAGAATCAACTATAAGAAGCACACGATAACCGATAGAATTAAGCCATTTAAAGCAAAATCCTGACCAAGATTAAAAAAATGGTCTCTCAGCAAAAAAAAAAGGACAAGAGTTTGGAATCTTCTTATCTTTTCATGGTATATGTGCCAGGCAAATGCCTCTACAACTGCAGCAGCAAGAAGCAAAAGTCTGCTAAGGAAAATAGAAAACAGAGTAAAGGAACAAAGCTATCATGTCTAAGGGGCAAAAATATTCAACAAAGCCACAATTGGCCTGTAGCATAGAATCTGATAGATTGAGCCAATTTGTGAAGCCTATGTAGAAGTTAAGTGTGTACCTATATCTTTAAGTTGTTCTGTACCTTGTTTTGACTAAATGAATAAAGAACAAAAGAGAGTTCCACTAGTTGATTCCACTCAACAAAATACATGTCAAACAAAATATATAGAAGACTATTCCCCCACTACGTTCTGACACCTGTCAAATCTGGCAATAAAGTTACATTGAATACAAAAACCTAACTATAAATCTCAACGCACAGTTCACTTACAAAAACAATGTCCATAATAGTGTGTGTGTGTGTATCACAAAAAGGACCATTATCAACTGTATGTTGACAAAAATGAACTCAGGAACTAGCCAATTTACAAAATAATGGTGTTGGAAGGTAGTCTGGACTCTGGATTATAGATCAGGCATTTTGAATTATAATAAGTATGTGATAACTGTTAGATTTAAGCCATTTAAAGAAAAATCATTAGATATTTTCAAAAAAAAATTCTGAGCAAAAATAATATGATAAGAGTTTGAAATCTTCTTATCTTTTCACAGTATATCTTCCAGGCCAATGCATCTACAGCTGAGCAACGACAGCAAGCAAGAATCTGCCAGAGAAAACATAAAATGAAGTAAAGGAACAAAAAGTTAGGTAATAAAATGAATAAGTTTGGAATCTGCTTAGTTGTCATGCCGGAATGATTGAAAAAAATATTCCACATAGCCAAGGTTGGCTTGTAACATAAAGTCTGATACATTATAAAATCTGATAGGTTAAATGTTTTGTTCGGGACAATTTTGTGACGCCTATGTAAATGCTTGTGTACGTTTCCCTATACACTCCTTTGACTAACTGAATTTAGAACAAAAGCCAGATCCTGTTGTTTTTTATCCAACTTCCAATTATATTTTTTTAATTTCCACCAATTAAATTACTAACATTGTTCTGATTCAGTGAGAAATCACAGTCAAATGATATATATAGATTTATTGTACCATCATATAAGGAGCCCGCATGCTAGCTTCCATCAACAGAGAGATCCCGGTAAACCTGATCCACTAATCACTAAAATAAACCAATTGACGACCTATCGTATCTGGAAGAACAGTTACAAAAACATGTATATTCAATTTATGACTACTAAGAAATTACAAATTCAAATATGTGAAGAAGTTCAATAAGAACCTATGGAGGGGAGAGTTGCGATGAGGGGAAACGTGGAATAGACGTAGAGAGGAGAGTTGCGATGAGGTTTGGAGGAGAGCGATAAGATCTGGTTCTGGAGATGGAGTTGCGGCGAGGTCGGATGGCTTAGAAGGCGGACAGAGGTAGGAAAAAAAAATTATAGGGTGCTTGATTGAAGGAGCGTGCTTGGCAAGAATAAAATGCTTGATTGAGGTTAGAATCGGAAAGATTCAGAGGGGTGGTGAGGTGTGAGACACAGAGAGATCGCTATCTCACTTTCTTGGGCGGTGAACGGTGAGGGGTGAGGGGTGAGGGGTGAGTGGATCTTGTCAAAGGAGATCACTTTTAATTAATTAAAGATTTTCTATCTATAAAATCTCAGGAGATCTGCTACGATCCGATATCTCAGATTCATTCCTTCTCTTACACGGTTTGGACTTCGAATTGACCGAACGACCGATCATCAATTTTGTATGGTTTTATAGCATACGGAGTGTAAAATATAAACTTTATTTTGTTTTTTAATATTTTCTAATTTTATTTTGATGGCATATCCTGTAGTTTTATTTTTTTAGCATATATACTACTTTAGCTTTAACACGTACATGTCGTGCTAATTTATATATATTTTTTTTAATTCCACATGCTTCTGATATCTTCCGTCTTCTCAATTTTAATTTATACACATCTTCGAGTGCGATTTTGGCGGAATCTTAATGGTAAAAAAAAAAATGAAAGAATTGATGAAGACAACAGAAAGTTTAGTTCTGATGAAGATTTAGACTAATATTAGTAATGAATAAAAAATATATTTTTAGAATTTGAAATTGACGAACACATGATATTTTTTTGTTATTTCTGACGAATTCAGGCATATTAAGTTTTTAATTGAAAATATTGTATATTTGTTGAAAATTGGAAGCTAAAATATTTTTGTTATCATGACGAAATAAGAAAAATGAAACAAATAATTTTGATCACGAAATTAACAAAATACTGACACTAATAGTTATATTCCATGATCAAACGAAATAATATTGTACATAACATAAAGACTGATCATTTTAATGTTAAGAGTGATCTTTATTGTCATTCCAAATTATCACGATGACACAATAAAATGAACAAACATAAAGAAAATACATTTTTTATTTGATAAGCTATATAATTTACTTCTCATGATTTTCCTTCGTGAATTCTTTTTCCACGGAGATTAAGTTATGAAATTGTTTCCTTACAAAGTTTCGTGTTAAATCAAATATTAGATAATGTGATATGCAGTTAACATGAAAAAAAAAAGATAAAAATAACAAATTATTTTTGTATCAGAATAAAATAACGAATTGGTAAAAGAACACGAATATCTCACGTGTTTGCCTTCTTGACACCATTGCAAAGACATGAAAATACAGCAAAATTAAACATAATATGAGCTGAATAAATGGTTTCCCATAAAGAACATTTTCTTCTGTCAGAAGAAAAGATTAGATGATTTTTTTATCCATTTTAGGCTTTCAAATGAACCTTCAACAGTACAAGTGAATGTAGTTATTTCTCATACTGAAATTTCAAATAAGTTAGGCCAGTGACATTTCAAGCTTACAAAAAGATGAACATTTGTACCTTTTGTGGCATAAGAGCCTGCAAACTTGTGGCATCAGATTACAATGGTAATTGCTTCATTTCAAAATTCAGAGTTACACATCAGAAATCCACTACCAACATGCAGCTCCTGATACAGTTTAAAAGAAAGAATTTATCAATTTAAAACTTGCAACTTTTCATAGAAGTTTAATAGATAGAATAACTAACTGAGAGAAGTCATATAAATTTGGCGCTCCTGACAAAGAGGGTGCTCTCTATAACAAACATAAATCAAATAATTAGCATATAACAAGAAGACATATAAGAAAATTACTACAAATACAATTAAAAATTAAGAACTTACCTCTAGGACCAATTAAGCCAAATGACATGCATAAATAAATTTGGTCAATATCCAAGTCAATGCATGAATTTATTTTCTTTATATAAGATCATTAGCCATTTAATCATACAACATGTTGCCTGCACAAGTGACATGATAAATGATTAAATTAAAAATGTGGATTTGGATGATGCTTCTGATTTTGAAAGGTGGGTTAATAGCAGTCAGTTGGGTTATAAACAGTAAACAATTGCAAAACTATAAATATCTTAACTTATAAAACTTAGCTTCACAAGTATCTTTAGACCTTAAATGATGGTCATTTGAATTATTAGCTACTAGTAAAACAAAATTTTAATAAAAATTTACTTATAAGTTTGATAACTATGAATGGTCTATGATGATTGATATATAATGCATCTCATGCCTATTCATACCACTCATAATTACCCCTAACAATTTGCATGTTTGCGTATAAGTTGATAGCTATGAATTATCTATGATGGTTGGTATAATGTATCTCATGCCTATTCACATCACTCATAAAATGATTAGACCTCTCAATTTGCATCGAAGCTCAATAAATATAGGTCAAAAATAAAAGGCCCATATCTTTTCCATCTTGGGTGTGCCAGATAAATATGCCACTTGCAGCTTTGTAGTTCCACAGGACAAATTGTACCTTAAAATAAAAGAAATAGAAAAATTAATAGACAACGAGAATAAGGAAATATATTTTGTATCTAAATTAAAGAATGTTGTGGCTAAAGAATATGAGCATCTCACGTGTTGCTTGATCTTCTTGACCAGATGGCAAAGACTACTTTAAAGCACAAGATATATGCAAGTACATCAAGATGTCAAAAGGTGAAGACCTGGTGTTCCAAGAAAGTAGTTTCCTTTTGCGGGTGCATGCCAGTTGCTTAGCTGAAATAATAATTAAATTATTAATTTAATTAATCAAGGATCCATGGCAATAATTAAGACAGAATTTAAGGCTTGTGTACAAATTTAAGAAACCCACAAATGCTAGAAGGAAATTATGTATCTTCTCAAATTGGCAGCTGCTGGCCTGCTGCCAATCTTTCGGGGGAAAAAACTGCTATTCTCAAATACATAAATGAAATACTAAAAAATATCAAGTGATGTATTTCATTGCTGACTCGATGGATTAAGTGTTATTAAATAAATTAATGTATTTCATTGCTGAAATCAAGGGGCTCATGTGCTAGCTAGAGATTTGAAATGGACCGCACGGTCCGACCCGTTCCGGACCGGACCGTGACCGTGGACCGGACCGGACCGGACCGTGGCCGGACCGTGGACCGGACCGTGCCCGGCCACGGTCCGGTCCAACGGTGGGTCGGTCCTCCCTTCACCCGAAAATGGACCGTGCCGACCCGTCCCGTGTCGGACCGTGGACCGGACCGGACCGGACCGTGGACCGTGCGGGACCGTGGACCGGACCGTCCCGGACCGGACCGTGAGTATTTTTTTGTATTATTTGATTTTTAAATTATTCAAAAATACATAATTATTCAAAAATACATAATTAATTCGATGAAAATGATTATTTAAAAATTAATAAATTTTTTTTTCAACTTTTATTATTTTTTTATAATTTTCTGAAATTTTATTTTTTACAAGTGTATATATTATGGAAATGTGCCTGTTATTATTTTTTACTAATTCGAATTATTATTTTAATATGTTAATTTATATTTTAACATTTGATACTCAAAATTTAAATTCAAATCACTAATTTTGTTAATTTTATAATAGATATATATTCATAATATTTTATGAATTTTAGATGTTATTTTGTACTAGATCAAATGATAACAAAATGAATGCATTAAATTAATCAATCATAGTTACTAGATTCATTCTTTGTTATCATTTGATATAGTACAAACGACCTTTAAAATCATAAAATTTTGTGAATATACATCTACTATAAAAATTAATAATATCAATTATTTAATTTAAAATTTGAATGTTAAAAATATAAATTAAATAAATATATTAATGATATCTTATGACACACGAGCATTTATGAATACTCTAATATTCTTATAAATTAATTAAAGCTTTTTTCGATGAAGCCCGCAAGGAGCATATATTATATAATGAAGAAAAGAGCAAGCTCTCATGAATTAATCCTCACATTTACTTATCAAAATTGGGTCCTTTATCAAGCTAAATTCTTATACAATAATTTAAAAAAATTATAGAGTTGAACTTAGAAAATTTAACTAAAAAAATTTAATATTATTAAAATAGAGTTTAAAATCAATTTACTATTTAAATTTTAATGTTTAATGTAGAAAAGAATTAGAATAAATTGGACGTGATTTGAAGCAAAAACGGATGAGAAACAACGAACATACAAAGTTCATAGGCCATTGAGATCTATGTGTTGCCCCAAGTGATCCAAGAAGAGGGTGATGCGCAGCTTGGACCAGGAAATCAACTTTTCATGCCTCATGTGGATCCTATGCAGTCTCAGTATAGGATCGCATGCGGCTTGAAGCAAAGAGATTTCAGTCCGACTTTCTGATGATTTTTTGCACTTTATAGGAGATCCATTTGGAGCTTTTCAGCGTTATTAGACTCATTTGTTCTAAATAAAGAGTAGAACTTAAAATTTAGGAGAAGACAATTAGAAGACATCTTTAAAAGGAGAAAAATATGAAATAGAAGAAGTGTTTAGAATAGAAACTGAAAATTTCATCTGTTTCTTCATCAAATTTCTTCTCTTGTTCTCTTTCTCTTTATTTCATGTTGTTTATTGTGGAAGGCTAAATTTTCCTTCTTCTAAGGTTTAGGATATATATTTCATACTTTTGTTATTTTAATTTAAATTATATTGTTGTTTCAATGATTATTTTATTTTGAACTTGGTTTGTAAATTATTGGTGTATGAATTTATAAATTAGATGATGAATTGCATATTTAGGTAGTTGCAAATGCTAGAATTTGTACAAAAATTGACCAACTTAATGTTTGTATGTAAAATTTTAGGTTTAAGACTAAGTATCAAAAAGAGACGTTGATTACTTGGTCTAAATTTAGACTTAGAAAAATGATTTGGTTAGAGACTTTAGTATCTTCTGAAACTCAAATTTGAATATTATTATTGATTCCATTAGAGAATTCAACATCTTGAATATACTTAACTAATTACATATTTTAGTACATTTAGGGTATGCCACAAAATAAAATTTGCCTCTAGATATAGGACTGCATCACAAAAGTAGGAAGATCTTAAATTAGAATTAAGAACTATCATTTATAATTCGAAGGCCCTAGAAACTTTATATTTCGGAACTTCCTTATTTATGATTATGTTAATTTAGAATTATATTTACTTTATTATAAAATTAAGATTAAATTATCAGTTTTATTTTTTATTATTTAAACAATTGAACTTTGAATGACCTAGTGCCAAAAGCTATTTACTAAAAAATAATAATATTCATTAAATAATTAAAAATAATAATTCGAATTAGTTAAAAAATATGATAAATTATTATTTTTTTCAATTTATAAAAAAAAATTTGAACCGGACCGGACCGTGGACCGGACCGGACCGTCCCGTGGGGGTCCGGCCCCCGGGGGCCAACGGTGGGACGGGTTCGGTTTTTTCGAATTTGGACCGCCTTGGACCGGACCGTTTGGACCGTGCGGGACCGTGGACCGTGGACCGTGGACCGTGCGGGACCGTGGACCGTCCGGGTCCGGACCGGACCGGCCCGGACCGGACCGTCTTCAATCCACTAGTGCTAGCAACAAAACTAACTCTTCCAACACAGGGATTTGCAAAAAAAAAAAAAAAAAAAAAAAAAAAAGACCAGACAAGTATAATTTGCTCTGCGTAGATATGGTCTGAGAAGAGAACTAGAGCAATTTATTCTATCTTTCTTTGGACAGAAAGAACTCTTTCCTACCATCATTTCTTTCCAGTAACTCTTCGGTTTGATTTAGAAATGCCCATCCAACAGTTCCAGCATTGGGGGTAACAATGAAAATACAAATAAGGGGAAAAAATAATACTGGATGGTTATCCAATCATTCAGTTGCTCCAAAGGACAGCTTGTGTCTGAAAATAAGAAAAATAAATATGAGAAGAAAAAAAAGCAAAATTAAGATTCAGAATAACAAAATATATTTGTATCCAAATTAAATAATGAAATGGAAAAAGAAGATTAACATCTCAATCCAAGTAGAGAAAAACATAATATGAGTTGAAAGATAAAAAGATCAACATGTACCTTTAATGGTAAAACGATTGGAGATCTGGTGGTGGCCTCGGATTACAATGGTAATTGGTTCATTCCCAGAGCTGTGTGCCAAAACTCCTCTAAGAGCATGCAGCTCGTGCTACAGCTTGAAAGAATTCCTCAAATTACAACGTGCATTGCGCCAGAGAAAGCTAGATTAATAATGGACAAATTCAAACATCGCTGAGATAGAAATATAATTTTGGTGCTCCTGAGAAAGAATGCACTCTATAACTGACATAAATGAAGTAATTAGTCCATAAACAAAATAACAGAATAGAAAAATTACTACAAATATAACTATATAGCTAAAAAAAGGACCTTGCCTCTAGGACCAAATAGATCTAATGGCATGCATCAATAATTCTGTTCAAGGACTTCGCAAGGACTACAAGGGATAGGTTTCCGAGTTGGTACATGAACTCGCGAATAGAGGCGATCGAGGGGCTCCAACCTGATCGGAGAGAGAGAGACAAGGGGGCGAGGTGTTCATCAGAATAGAAAAATAGAACATCAGGCGGAAATGTAGAATGGAAGCGGGAATAGAATTCTAGAAAGGAAATGCAGATAGGGTTTGTGATTGGATCGAAGGAGAACGATGAGGTCAGGTGGGATAGAATCATAGAAGGCGGAGGGCCGGAGGCGGAGGGGGAGATGACTTGCGATTGCAACGGAGAGTGGTTTTATAGGGGACTGAGAACGGACAAATTAAGCGTGCTTCCCACGCTCTGATATCCTCTCTCTTTCCTCACGGAGTCACGGTGATTCAGTCGTGAGTGGTAGATTGTTTGAACGTTAATGAAATCTTTCAGTCGGTGAGTGGGATTATGTGAACGATAAATGAAATCTTTATTTTAATGAACGAAAGATTTCAGAAAGATTTAACATTGATGAATATTTTAGCCGATATTCTCCCATCTCAGATTTTTGATTTGTGTCTCTTTTTTTTTTTGAGAAAACTTTGATTTATTTCTTCTTAAACAAGTTTTCTTATTGTTGACAGGAGATTGCGAGAATATCACAGCAGAGATGAACGGACGGGGCAGGTGATTTTTCCTCAGAAGTGTCTGGATTTTATCCATTTGGCAGGAATTGGACCAAATTTTTTTTTCCGGATTTTGTTCCTTTCATTTTCTCTGTGCAGTTGGGTTTGGTTTTATTTTCTTTTTTATTGACTTTGTGTTGAGTTGAATGAATTAACTTTTCCTATTATTTTGTTAATTACATTATTTTTAAATTTTATCGATGAAGCGTTGGATTATTTTCCTAGTGCCCCAAATTTTATTATTATTATTATTATTATTATTATTATTATTATAAAAGAGTTAAATTGACTCTAAACAGTACAATCTGAAATTTTACAAATATTAATAAATCCATTGAAAATCTGAACATAACGTCAAACAAATAAAAAATATTGGATATATTTTGTTTGATTCGAATAAAATATGTATAGAATTGATATATGCTTTTAAAAATATATTGATTTAGAAATTTGACCAAAATGATACTATAAGATAACCCAAGTCCTGACTTTGGCTGCACCTTGTAGTTTTGAATATTTCTTATTTAACATATTGTATTATTATGACGACGAAATTGGCTACATTCCATCAAATTTCTCTTATCTGGATATTTGTCCATCAAATTGCTGAAGTAAGATACTTATTCAGTAACTAACCAACTTCTTTAATATTTCCGCGAGAAAATTAATTTAAAACCTAAATAACCTTAGATAAATTTAGATTATTTATGGATGGACCCGGACCCATTTGTCGTTCCAATCAAAATAAAGAATTACTGCTTCTTTTTCTCATGAATATATCACCCGTATGAGTAAGATGAGACTTTATTTTTTGCTTTTCTCCTCCTTTGGCTATCGTATTTGCATTTTACCAATCATAACAAAAATGAGAGACCAAAAAATCTTCAAGGAACAATTTAATTAGTGTCAATTACTCATGGCGACACTCGTTAGTCTATGGTTGTTAATTATTTTATACAGTCCAACCTGATCAGATCGAAATGATCGATCCATTGATAAATAGTCGGATATGGATTAAAATATTTTTTATTTGTCTAGTTGGGATCGATTGGCCCAATCTGACCAATTTAATTGTATTTTTTTTAGTTTCATCTTGAGATTCAATACTTAATAAAGCTTAAATACACTAATTGATTTTAATTGATATTAAGTTACTCAAAAATATATTAATAAATATTTGTTCATTTTATTTGGATGAGATCGAATTGAGTAAAAAAAAATGAAACGGTTTAGATCGAATTGAATCAGATGTTAATAAAAATAATTAAATAAGTCAAGTAGTTATCCTAATTAACAGAGTTTATATACGTGATACGCTCTATTTTAAATTTTAGCTATTTCTGCATCACCAGCTTGACGTCAATTGATATGTCACACACTCACGCTACATCTCTCATCCGTGTAAACCAAACCGACATATTCGGCCCAACAAAAAGGAACAAATTACACACTCTTCTGTAAATTGTGTCCAATCCTTACACCTCTTTATCTGGCATGCACTTGGCAACTTTCGGTTTTTGTTTTCTTCAAGTTTAACAGATTTATTCATCTTATGTGGGTGAACACACAAACTTGAAAGCAACAGAACTTAGAATCGAAATTGCAAGTACGAAGAACTAATTGTTTTTGCGATCGGAAAACAATCAGATTTGTCTTCCAACTAACAGTGGGAAGAAGGAAGAATTCAAGCAAGCAATAAAATAAGAAAAGAGGCCACATTAACAAAATAGAAAGAGATAAAATAAAATAAAATAAATCCTACACTATAATTTGCTAGTAGAACTGTGTACAGAGCAAACGTTATAAAAATAATTATGCAATTGCCAGACAAATAGAATGAAGTTCCATTCAATGTACTCAGTTTCCTTCTTATTATAGGCCAACTAATAACGTTCGACAAAATTGCCATAAAATTATCATTTACAAAAGGCACAAGTAAGACAAAATAAAGAATGTTTAATTAGAACTAACAAGCGCAGAATAATTGATGAAAAGAAAAAAACAATTACATCGCATGGAAAGCAAAAGCAAATGACAGGCATTCACGATCAGAAGTCCAGTATCATTGGCGCATGTCTTATACAATATGTTGTTATGCAATTTAATCAAGATTATTTTGAATAATAATCTCCTAAATAACAGCAAATGTCAGATTAATTAAAAAACAAAAATATATATGTTTAATACAGCTGGTATTTGGAAAATTGTTGCGAAAAGAAGATGTCTGAAAGGATGGCAAGAAGAATGAAGTTTTTAAGAGAGAATGTGATTCGCATGAATTTGGAAACACATTTTATTAAACTGTCAACATGTCTGCATCTAAGATTCTAATATTCTTACCTATGATGGCCAGGTTGTGACAATCCTTTCAATACTAGTAATCCGATAGTACAATGTTCTAGTTAGAATTAACTCAAATACCGGGATGCGGTGCTGAAAAATATTATGTTTCTTAATGAAACGGATGGTTATACCACTATCAAATCAAAAAGAAATATAAAGGACCTAGCTAGCAATGTTGCTACGTGCTTCTATACATGCAAAACAAATAATTTCTTGCATTTTTCTAAGGCCTGTTCGTCATCTCTATTTCTAAGGGATTTGGGTTTGGATTTTCATGCTATCAATCATACTAATAAGTTCGTGATTTGAAAACATTCGGCGAGATTAAAAATTCAACGTTCGGATATAATATGAATATAATTCGGGAATAGTTTGTTTCGTATAATACTAATAAATTATATATTATTATGATAAAGTATTAAAAACTATAAAATTTTATATAAAATAATATATAATATTTTTTGCCGAATAATTTATGATTTTTTTATCAAAAAAACGTACTATATTTAAACTGAAGAATTATTCGTGAAACATCTGGCTATGGATGAAAAATGAATTATTCGCGAATCTTATTACTATGCTACCAGCAAGTGCATTCTCAAAAGTATTGAGGAAAAAAATTAAGTCTGAATAAATTATTTTTTTATCTAAGAAAATCACACTTTTTAAGTATACATTTGAAAATTTTAACCCATTCTTATTTGCACCAAAATAAAATTCGAACACTACTCTGAAAAATAACCTAAATCCATTTTCATTTTCACCGAACACTACGCTGCTAAAAGCTAGAGTTGGATAGAGTTTGAGCTCTTTACGAGTGAAGAGAATCATCAAAAAGTATCTTCAAGTTCAAACAAAAAATCGACAAAAATCAGAAAAAGAAGTCGGAAGAGAAGAAGAAAGGCGATAGAAAGAGGAGATTCGTGAGATACAAGGTTACTTTATTATATTCAGAATTTCAGATTGGGCTAATGGCCCGGTACAGGGAGAGCAAAACTCGTCAGTATTCACGAGGAAATCACTGTTGAGTAATATAAAAAAGGAGAAATTATGGAATTATTACTCTAAAATTTTAAATTCAGAAATTTATCATTATAAACTTTAAATTAAATAAATATCATGATGAACTAGTTTAATTTATATATTTGTCAACATATAAATCTGATTCTACAATAACAAAATATATAAAAATTTAAAACTGATCAAATTACCCTCATTACACTTTATTTCTTTTCCACTCTCTCTCCCGTTATTTTCATTTCACATCCTTTCAACTCTCATTTTCTTCATGGCGGCATCCATGGGCGGATGCAGGATTTTAGTTAGGGGGGGGCAAATATCGGATTGTAATAGTTTATCGGGTTTAAATCCATTAACTAATCGGGTACTAAATAAAAAAATAATAATTTAATATATATTCTTACCTAATAAAAAATTTATTAGAATAATAACATTTTATATATTAAAAATAACAATAAAATAAAGCTCAAAGTAATAGATAATCAAGTTGATGAAGAAAATTTTCGTCTATAAAACTTTATATTTTGATATATTTGCATAATTATTTTATTATACATGATATTAAATATTTTTTTCTCAATAAAATTAATCAGACAATCCAGGGGGGGGCAAAAAAATTTTCCAGGGGGGGGCAAACTACCGAAAATATTACCGAAAAGCACTGTTTTTCAAAATCCAGGGGGGGCCGCTGCCCCCCCCTGGCCACAGTTGCATCCGCCCCTGGCGGCATCGTCCCAAACACCAAAAGCAAACGCGTTCCAAACCCCAATACCATTCGCGCCCCAGTAGCCGCTCCGTCCTCACCCGCTTCTCTGTGCCCGTCTCTCTTCTTTCTCCTATCGGTCTACTAGTCCCAGTTTTTCTTCGCGCGATAGAACCACTCCACCAGCAAGTTTATGTGATTTATTCCACTCAATTAGTTACAAATTTAATTAGTTGTTTATGTGATTCATGCAAAACTGAGTCAAAAGGATTCACGTGTAGAATCCATTAGTTTTCTTGGGTTAATTTCATATCACAGATTATGTGATTCTTACAATTTGATTGTATATGTGACTAATTTTTTTTACAAAATTGGGCGAATTATTATGTGATTCTTGCAATTTCTTAAGTCCAGCTTCTCTGTTCTGCAAGCTGATGATAATGTGACCGGAAATTTACATTTCCTAGTATTCCGATCCATGTATTATTTAACCATATTTTATGCAAATTATAGGAACTCATGCAGTCCTGGAGAGCTCCGGTGTAGATCAAACAGGAGAAGATAGTTAAGATAGCTGAATTATAACAGAATTAGTTAGGAAGTAGTTTTATACAAATAGTCTCGGTGTATGTAAAGATATATATATATATATATATATATATATACTAGCTATATACCCGCGCGTTGCAGCAGAAATTTTTATTTAAACATTAAAATATTATAAGATAAAAAAAATTCACATTTATCTAATATTAAATTATAAATTCACCAAATTATAGAGAAAACATATAATAAAGACTATATTTAATCTTGGATGAGATTTTTGAACAATATGAGTTAATGATTCATGATTTTTATGGAAAGAAAAGTAAATTATTCTAACATATATTATCACCATTAATTTCTTACCAAATATGCACAAAGTTGCTAAATAAAAAACAAAAATTATGGAAATAATAGTATATAAGGGAAAGAAATGGAGAGAAAGAGGGGATCAATGGACGCGATCACATACGTTCGATCAACCAACAATAAATATTATCCGTCTAATTGAGGGATAAAATGGGTATAATAAAAATTTACAATGATAAAAAATGGACCCTCCAATTCTTAGATGCTTTATATAATAGTATATATATATATATATATATATATATATATATAGAGTGAGGCTATGGTGCTTCGCGAAGCACAAAACCTCCCGTGCTTCGCGTCCGTATCTCGAATTTGAAAGTTCATACGCTCGATCCAAACCGTTGAACATGATCTTCATATTGAAATATCTTTGGAGATCAAATTTTATATTTTTTTGAATTTTTTTGCTATTTTTTAAATGAGTATAAAATTTGCTGATCTAACGATTTCTGCACCATCCAAAACTAGCGATTTTGTACCCATCTAAAAAATAGCAAAAAAATTCAAAAAAATATAAATTTTGATATCCAAAGATAGTTCAATATGAAGATCATGTTCAACGGTTTGGATCGGACGTATGAACTTTCAAATTCGAGATACGGACGCGAAGCACGGGAGGTTTTGTGCTTCGCGAAGCACCATAGCCTCACTCTATATATATATATATATATATATATATATATATATATATATATATAGAGTGAGGCTATGGTGCTTCGCGAAGCACAAAACCTCCCGTGCTTCGCGTCCGTATCTCAAATTTGAAAGTTCATATGCCCGATCCAAACCGTTGAACATGATCTTCATATTGAACTATCTTTGGAGATCAAAATTTATATTTTTTTGAATTTTTTTGCTATTTTTTAGATGGGTACAAAATCGCTAGTTTTGGATGGTGCAGAAATCGTTAGATCAGCAAATTTTATACTCATTTAAAAAATAGCAAAAAATTCAAAAAAATATAAAATTTGATCTCCAAAGATATTTCAATATGAAGATCATGTTCAACGGTTTGGATCGAGCGTATGAACTTTCAAATTCGAGATACGGACGCGAAACACGGGAGGTTTTGTGCTTCGCGAAGCACCATAGCCTCACTCTATATATATTACAGCATCGTTGTAATAGATGTGGATACGAAGAGAAACACAAAGATCAAATGATCTCATTCTTTCAACATCTTATACAAATACTTATAAATTTATAACTATAACCACTTATGAATTTTGAAAATGCTTATACGAAGTATGAATTTGGGCTATTGTTTAGTTAACTCATCATGTATCTATATCCTTATGATAGCGAAGATGCTCTAAATTCTGAACCAATCACCAATAAGACATATTCTTATCAATTTGAGTACTTAAGTATAGTGTATTGCTTGCTTGCATGAAGAGAAGAAAAAGCAAGGCCTATATGCATCAAGTATTTTACTCACAGGAAGATAACACATTTATGAGTTTATGAGTTTTAGGTTGAAAAATCATGTGATGAATTAGTTTTTGTATGGTATGCGGAATTTGTGTTGAATTTAGGATATAGACTTATGTATTGCTCATTTGCTACCGTTGAATTATGATATAAATTCTGATGTGTGAAATTTTTGTGTTGAATTTATAGCTGAATTTTGGTATGTGAAATTTATCAAAAGAAACTTTACTCTCAGTATTGTTGTTGTATTGGTGGATTATACCTGTGCAACCTGGTAATTGGTTGGATAAACTTGAATTATATTACTTGCTTTATGCATTCCTTGTAATTGTGCAATTACATATGTTCTATTTTTTTTTACCAGGCATGTCGGCGACACTAATTGATTGTTTTTTTTTCTCTCAAAATCAGTGCGAGGTTTTGGTGAGCGCTCCTCTTGTTTATGCATTTTGGTTAGTTTCTTGTTGTGAGGATGGAAACCCCATGAAAAATCGTAAGTAAACAGGTCAACGAACGGTCACTGTTGGGTTTGTATTCATTCTGGTTGTGGTCTTGACTGGATATAATTTTACCCATCTTCTGTTTGTAGTTGTTTGACCAGTTTATCTAGCCTTACTCTGATTGTATGAATGAAGATTTATTTATTTTTCCTTCTAAGATGGACTCCAAAGCACACTCTACTTGGGAGTTAGATGTATAAGTGAGATGATTACATTTGTATTTCCTTCCGTAAATAGGTTATCATTGAAGAGAAAATGTTTGGGGCTGCGGGCGAGAGGGAAGGTGAGAAGGGCGAAAAGGAAAGAATACAGATTGTTTAAGGATTGAAGGGTTCACAGGGGTATTTTGGGACATAAAAAAAATCTTTTGAAAAAATATTTTTCAAAGAGATTACTGTTAAATCTGTATATTTTTAAAGAAAGAGTGGCAATTATATAAATTAAACTAGTTTATAATGACATTTTTCTTAATTCAAAGTTTCTAGTGGCAAATCTCTGAATTCAAGATTATGGAGTGGCAATTCTATAATTTCTATGTGGGTACAAAATAAGAAAAATCAATTTATGTAGGTACAAAATAAGAAAAATCAAATATAACTGTGGGTACAAAATAAGAAAAAATAAATATCTAGAACAAACCGATTACTGTCATTTTGCCATCCAAAAAAAAAACTATCTGAAGCAAAAGCAACCGATCACAATTTAAAAAATGTACTGAAAGCTAGCAAAACAAAAAGGTTATCCAAGCAGCAACAGTTTGTATTTTGATCATAACTTCTTCATCCGAACTCCGATTTGGGCGCATTTTACGTTGAAAAACTAAGAACAATCTCTATAAGATTATCATAACATCTCAGTCACTCCATGATATTTTATTATCATAATTTGACGTGATTTACTGCTGATGATCTGTCTTGATGTCGTTTGTGGTTGAGCGCTTCTCAATCATGTTCAATTGCACCATTTTGCTTCAATTATAATCCTAATTGCATGATTTCTGTAATTATAAATAAAACATCGCAGTATCTCGATCTTGAGATAAAAATTTAAGTAAAATGACTAAATTACCCTAAAAATTGGCAGATTCGTGAGATTAACTCATGTATTAGATTAACAAGCCTTAGAAGCACAAGTACAATAATAATAAAATAATAATAATATGCCGAGGTCAACTTTAGCAAGCATCTACATACAAATAATCCATAATTAACAAAAAATACGTAATATTTTCGAACAATGATAAGTTGATGACAACTACAATTATCCATAATTAGTCATTTTTAGTAAAAAGAACGATGAATTTATTATTTTGAATAGATAAACTGATTACGTAACAAATTACTTTTTTTAGACTTACTAATACAGTACGTACCAAGAATGCACCTGAAATTGTTTTTTCCTCACTACAAATAGGGAACTTCATCAACCACCACTGTTTATTATATATATGCGTGCATTTAACAATTGATCATTGCAATAAGAAAACTTACAATTACATAAAATACCAGCTCATTAATTAAGAGAGATATGGCTTCCTCCTATTCATTTCTTCTATTTGCATTCATGGCATGTCTTTTTTGTCGTGTGATTGCTTTCGATCCTAGTCCCCTTCAAGACTTCTGTGTTGCTGACAAGAACTCTCAGGGTATCCATTTCAACTTTTAAAATGTCACATTAGGATGTCAACATAATGTAGCTTAGATAAAAAGATGATTTTTCAAGAGGTAATTACGTACTTCATCCTTTACACAGATCGATGAAATACTTGATTAAGCATGAGGATAAAAAAAAGTTTTTCACACGGTATAGAAAATGTCTATAATTAACTGCTAGCCAGCTAGAATTTCATTAATAACAGAAAAATATACATCTCTCAAGTTTTTCAAATATTATAACTTATAACCAAATAGCAGTTCAAGAATGAAACAACAATTAAAATTATTTTCTTCTTTATGAGAATGATTTATGAAATAATAATTTATTTATTTATTGTTTCATATAATTGCTTATTATTTTTCTTTGTGTAGTGCTTGTGAATGGCTATGCTTGTAAGAATCCAGATGATATAAATCCAGAAGATTTTCTTTTTTCTGGCCTCGACAAACCTGGCTATATTAGTCCAGACCTCGGATCAAACGTGACTCTAGTCGATGTTCATAAGCTTGTCGGTCTCAATACACTTGGTATCTCAGTTGCACGTCTTGACCTAGCACCTAATGGAGGACTTGTCCCCCCACACATCCACCCTAGAGCGACCGAAGTGCTTACTGTTTTGCAGGGTACTCTCTATGTTGGATTTGTGACTTCAGCCCCTAACTTCAAACTCATT
>CAXKVV010001170.1:0-30230 GCA_964058805.1 Schoenoplectus triqueter | reverse complement strand
ATTTGGAACATTTTGGGATGATAAAAGTTTCTTAGCAAGATTTTAATGTTAATGATACAATATTTGAAAATGTAATATTCGCTTAGCAGCTCCTACTTAGTTGACATGGTTGACGTTTGATTAGTACCGTATTATTTTTCTACCAAATAAATCAGACCAGAAATTGCACGAGACTCTGTATAATTCACCAGTTATCCTAAAAACTAGCACCATCAATTCTAATGTTAACAAAGAACTCCGTAATGATAATTGACGTTCCTTTTGCATCCTTATTCCATGAGATCCCCATTAATGGTGTACCTTAGCATAAAAGAAGGAACACAAGTTTATCAAATTTTGGCAGGAATTTCGGCACACTGGTACTGCTTTGTTGGTTAGAAAAACAACAAATGGTTCTCTACTTGAATTCAACCGGGCCTATATTTTTGTGCTATTCTTACAATATTGGCGGGGTCTGATTTTAATTTTGAAAAACCTGAAACGTTTGCATAATTGCATGCATGACATAGTACAACTTGATTATTGCACGGATGTCCCTGAAAAATTAAGAGGGGACAAATATCAGTGCATGCTCCTATTTTTCTACATCTTTTATTGAATGAATTTAAAATTTTGGAGTACAACAAACAGAACTTTTAAAAAATTTGTAAGCAATGAGTGGCTTTCAGTAACTTGTTATTTGAAAGTTGAACTGCTATTCTGACAATTTCAGAAGCATCCAGTAATTAATTGCTGATTGAATTGATAGTAATGGGTTGATTAATGGATTTTCTCTGTATATATTAAAATCATTAGTTTGTCATTTTTTTATTTCAAGCGAAACATTACGTTCTGTGTTGTTGTGACATTAATCATTTTATTTTATTTTATTTTCTTAAATTGCATACTTAATTTTATCAGCAGATTTTTTGCTATTAATTTTTATCTATGAAGTAAGGAATAGAATTCAATCTGCGTAAAAAAAATACAAACAAAAAATTATCGACCAAACCCTATGCTGAGATCCAGAATCAGATAAATATGAGGAAGAGAAGAAACTGTTTTATAAAAATGTGTCTCTTTTTTTTTCATTCTCTCCCTTCCCTTTCTCTCGCATTCCGTTCAAATTTTTAGTTTGTAAAGCTACAAGTTATGATATGGAGTGGCCTTCTAGGCTAGTATTTATTCATCATGAGAACTTCTAATTAGAAAAACTTTTATCCATAAGCCCAATAGGCCCAATTGTAAAGCAAGAATGGCTCTTTGTTTTTCATTCTCTCCCTTTTCTTTTTCATATAAATTTGATGGTTTAGAACTTTAGATTCACATACAGTTATTCTGGAGTATTACACAGGACGCACACTCTAATGGGACATGTTGTTATAGATTTGCCTTGGTGGCTATTTTCAATAAATATACAAAATAAAGTAATTGCGTGTTAATTAAACATGGGAATGCTGTAAAACCACCGATTGATGTCATGATTTGAATTTCAATATTGATAATGACATGTCAAAAACAAAATTAAATAAGACGTGCTGTTTTTTATTTTAGTTTTTGTTGGACTTTCTATGACCATCCAATTTGACCTATGTTATGTGCGATTCATAAAAAAATGGACCGTCTGCTTGAAGTCAGTTGACATCTTAAGAGTCAAGATTGGAGTGTTAATTTGTGTCTTGGTTCCTTAAATATTCCCCATGAATCGTTCAAACACAAGGGCGGCATCAAGGTAGGTGTCAGCCGGTATCTAGTCACCTCCTCAGTTCACTGGAAAATAAATATCGTATGGTAAAAATAAAAAAAATTCACCCGAATATTTTATTTTTTTGAACCGGACACCCCCTACCGATTGTTTTTGGTTCCGCCCCTGATTCAACCTAACAATAAATTCCCTTGGGTCGACCATGTACCTTAAAGTTTACTGTGCTTCAATTTAGGGACTGAAATTTAATTATTCTATGTTGTTGCCAGACTAACTAGATGTGCATTCCAGAAGCTTACTATGGTGGTAAACCTGCACCTAATTCAAACATAGTAACCACTGTTCCCGCTTTGCACGTCCACCATTTATATAGGATAGCGGATTGAATATTGAAAATGCTATTTTGTTTTTTGTTTTGTTTTTTTTCCATTTGGTCAATTTATGCATATTGCTTTCGCAGATCATTTAATGTTAGTTCCCGTTGTTTGCTTTAATTGCATGACTAATTATTCGTTGTTTGATTTCTGACAGAGCTGTTTGACGTCCAACGAATGTGACGCGCATAAAATCCCCTTTCTTGGGATAAAACAGTCATTATGGCGACAGGACCATGCAATTTAACATGTTCAACTCAATTAAATTTATCTTGGTAAAATCCAAATTCACAGTCCTGCTTAAGGAAAAGCTTGAATCGTCTTAGCAATAAATATTACTAAAAGTGTCAGCATATAATTACTTAAAAACAATTTACATATTATAATCATTTCGTACATAATTTCTCAATCAGATTAAAACAAAAAGAACCAAAAGCAACTGCAAAACCCCAAAATACCGCCTGCCCTAGCAAAATATGAGTATCATAAGTAACGCTACAAAGCCACCACAATATATCAGAAAAAGCCCTTGCAAAACTAAAGCGGTGCTCAGTTTGGTAAGAAGGGACAAACGGATGAGAGAAGATAAGGGGACTATATCCACGTCAGCTATGTTCCCCCATTCAAATTTTATAATGTGAATGGTGAATGTAGGTCAATATAGGAAACATGGATGAATCAAGTTATCTAAATATCATTCATTTCCAATATGAAGAGTAAGTGCTTGACTAACAGTCTCTTTCCCCTCCCTTCAAATCTGAGAGGCACATCCTAACTATGGAACAGTTCTACACCCATACCATTATATTAATATACATGATATATTAAGATTTGCATGGTTACACGCTAAATAATCCTAAAACAAGAAGCTACCGTCTTGGTGCTATTCTATTCATATCCAACAGTTGTGCAAGTGAAACCGCACTCCATATTGCATCTTTTGCCTGCGCATATAGAAGCCTCCTACTCGAGTCCATATAAATGCTAACTGTCCCAAAATCGTACACCTGATACCCGTTATAGAACTTACCAACCCTTGGCATGAATGGTATGCCCTGCTCTGATGCATATGCCTGTATTGTCTCTTTGAAGCTCAATTCCAGTATGTCAGTACCAGCGGCCGCCTGTTGCATTGCCTCCATTTGCCTTCTCTCAGCCGCACGCAAGTTGCTCAGATTCTCTCTTGCCATAGGCTGCACCAGCTCATTTCCATCAACAGCTCGGTTCATCATGTCCAGACCAGTACTCATCAACACTCTAATCCTTTCATTGGCCAACAACTCTTCTGGGAACAATTTTTTCCAACCCATGTACCAGTTCCACACCTCATTATAATCAGGGTTGCTACAAAGCCAGTGGTATAGCACCTGATGCCACTTGTTAAAGAACCCAAACTCTAGCAGGTGCACCATGTGGTGAACTGGTATTGCATTGGCCCACATCATGACCCAGTTGAACTGGTCCAACTTCTGACTTGAAGGATTAACTTCAAACTCCTGCAATGCAAGCCGCAACTTAGGGACAATATGGTTCACCATGAGCCGCTCCCAGTTAACAGCTGGAAAAACATCCTTCCATGGGGATAGAAGAATGTATGCTGATGCATCACTTGCATGCCAAGCATGCAGAACTTGACCAAGTTTGTACTGAATTGTATGGTACAGGGTTTCAAGCCTCTGACCCAACATTGGCAGCCACGGGTGGACCCATACATGTATAGGTACTGTCTCTGAACGTGGGTCCCATGAGTCTACACCAGCTGTCAGTTTAGGCATGACCACGTGTTCCAAGATGGATTGCAAAACAAGAGGTGGCATGAGACGTTCCCAAATTTCAAGAAACCAGAGCATGGGTTCAGGGTCACGCACCAGCCATGCATTTGTAGCTGTTAACCTTACTAAAGGCAAAATCACCTCACTAACCAGCTGGGTATATGGTGAGATAGTGCCAGTGTAGGTACTGTCTGCGTAATCATATGGTTGGTCGCCTTGAAGCAAGTCCCGCCATGACCACATTATTTCAAGGCCGTGTGATGGGTTTTGGAGTGGATCCCACCCATGAAAAGCCTGTGACAATAACGGAAGAGCATAGGCACATGCCACAACTGACAGGTTGCATAGCTTGTAGTCGTCTCCATACTTATTCTTCAGATCTAAGAAGGTTTTCAGGAGAGAATCAAGGGTCAGCAAACCTGATCCATTGTCTTCTTGGACCCGGTCAAGGACACCTACTATCACCTCTATTGTTTGCAGCTGTCTTCTCTGTCTAGCTTCCTCTTTCTCTCTAGTTTTTTTCTCCTCAAGCAGACTTTCAACTTTCTCCCTCTCCCTTCTCAATTGTCTGTCTTTCATCTGTATGTCTGCCTCTGTTGACTCGATTTCAACACGAATGTTGTACTGAAGCTCTTTCATTGGTACATCATCACTCTGCTCTTTATCCTCATTAAAATTTAAATTGTCGAGATTTGTCAGAACCCTGACCTGCGGACCCCTCATGTCTATCACCTTCTGTTGCAGAATAACCTCCGTGCCTTCATCTTGCTTCATGGCCAACAGATCATCCTTGGTTAAGATCTCTGTCTTTTTTCTTATCTGCCTCCGTTTTGACCAAAGTTTCTCCTTATTCTCGGCTGAAGGCAATGCAACTGACATAGCCATCTTTTCAGGCAGTGATACAGGTTTATCCAGCATCTTGGGCTCTTTGTAGTCATTGAAACCCATACCCATGCTCTTAGGTCTCAGCTTGGCCTCTACAGGTGTCACAATACCCTGTTCGTTTTTGCCTAAGCCACGCCCGGCTACATAACCCATCTTCTCTAATAGTTTCAAACCAATACCCTTGGTATGTGCCTCAAACCTACCGATTTCAGATGTACCTGTTACATCACGCCTTGATGTGGAATGCTTTGATGACTTGGTACGCTCTCTCTCTTCCTTTATTTGTTCAGCTCTCTCTTTCTTCTTCTGCGCTGCTCCTTCCATTATCTTTCGGCCAAATGCTGTTGGTAAAAATGATGCTTCATCATCTGTCAAATTTTCAAAGTCTCTAGTTAGCTCTAGTTTGGAAACAATATAGACATCAAATTTGATATATGAAATTAGTAATGAATATAAATCATCAATAAGGTTGCAGAAAACATATTTGAGCAAAAATGGGCGATAGCCTGGGAACAGTGAATCGAAAGGTGTATAACATAAAAATAAAAGCCAACTCATGAGAACTGGAGCAAAAATGACTTAGTTTTATGCTTGAAGGCTTCAAACTTATTTGAGCTTTACACCAAGGCACCGATAATACATTTTTGGGTCTTATGAAATGATCCAACTTAGTAATCCGGGTTATTTTAAGCTATCGTTAACCAGCAACCTGAAAGAGCCATGTTGACTATTGGCCTCACGCAACCTGAAAGAACCATCTTAACCAGACAAGTTCTATTAAGTTATCACTAAAATAGGAAATTGTGGTAAATATGCACTTTGAACTGATTTGCAAATCTTGATCCTGTTCAATTAGAAATATATCACTCCAGTACATACCTTGTACCATATCTTCTCGTCCCTCCTCGTTTTTTTCGCCAACACTGAACCCCAGGCCAAACCCTAGCCCCCGGCTGGAATTGCCTTCCTCCTGTTCCTCCTTGTTCTCTTCAATTTCCTTACTTGGCATGACAGTACCAGTCGAAACAAATTGCACGGGCTTCGTCATGTCACCCTTTGACCCAATAACATCACCTCTCCGGCGCTTCGTTCGGCGGCGTCCAGTGTCTGAGTCAGAGTCACTGGAGTCTCCAGTGGCGAACACGCCGTAGAGGGAGTCTTCTTTGGACTGTACAGGGCGCTCTTTCTTGCGGGAGTAGAAGAAGTCACCGTCTATCCACCGTCCCCCTTCGTAATCGTCTTCGAAGCGGTCCAAACCCTCGTAATCGTCCCCATCCGCCATGGCAATGGAAACGAGGTGGAGGATGAGGTTAAAGTATGTGAGTAAGGTCAATAATCGATTAATTGAAAGATTGAACTTGGGGGAAATTACGCGAGGGCGAGGGCGAGGGCGAGGGCGAGGGTTTAGACTTTAGAAAGCGTTTGAGCCTTGGAGGAGAAGAAGATGCATGAACTTTCAGGAGATTCGGTGCGAACAGCGACGGGGGCGGTGCTTCGGCCTTCGGGCACGCGGCACGCAACAATTTTCTCCGAACAGCCCCCATAATCATATGAAATTAGTATGTCAGATTAAAAGAGGATCAGGTTATATGAATATTAGTTTAAACACATAAGTAATTGATTGCTGATCAATTTATTAGACATTACCTAAAAGGAAAATATTATTTGGATTGTGCGATGTATTATTAATATCTCATATGTGTCTAGAATATTGTGGTATGAGATACTTGTCATTTCTACGCTCAAATTATGATCAATCATAATATAATGAATCACATGATAACGAGAAAAAGAATAAATTCTGATTTAGATTTATAAGGACCAAAGGGATCACGTTCTAAAATGTTCTAATTGCTTTCATCCATCCATTCAAAGGGGAAATTAGTAAATTAAGATTAGCTCTCTAGCAGTTCTTTGACCGATTAGCTCTCTAGCAGTTCTTTGACCCCTTTTATTTCTTTTTTTCTCTTTTCAATTTAAATGGAGGAATCTAATTGCTTTCATCCACTCATGAGTTGTCATAATTTTGATGCTTGAGCCTTGAAGTGAAAAGTAATTTGAGAAAATGATTCAAGGTAATATCCCTCTCTTATGACTCTCTTACGTACTAATTATATGCACTTTGAGTAAGCATCAACAGATAGATCATAGTGTTTAGGCCTCAAAAATTTTAAATTGCTCTCCAAATGACCTACACAAGTAATATAAGAGTTAGGCTTCTATTTGATTTGTTTTAATGCTTAATTAGCCATCTAATTTATTTAATTTTCAGATTTTTTGTGCATATGACTGAAATTGTCAAGTATGTATTTTCTTTGAGGAGGAATTAAGAAAAGAGTTTATCACACATTCAAGGGTCAATGAGGATAAATTAAAGATTGAGATAAAAATTCAAAGCATGATAATAAGGATGAAGAGATGACTCAAGTGGTGATTCAAATATATCAAAAACCAATGCTAAGGGAAAGGTTTTCAGCATGTGCCAAGTGTTTTTATTATAAAGGCGCGGGCATTGGAAGAGAAATTATGCTAAGTACCTTAAAGATGTGAAAACAGAGAACGTCCTAACTTTAATAGGTATATTTTATCATTGATGTCTTCCTTATTACATCTATTTTAATGAGAATTGGATATCAATTCATGAGCTCATATTGAAAAATATGCAAGCACTAAGGAGGTGGACGTAGCTAGCAAAAAAGATGTGTGATTCTAAGGTTATAATAGTGCAAGTATTATCTCTGTTACAATCGGGACTATGATGCATGTGTGCATACCCAATGTAGGTTATAATAGGAACAAGATATCTAATATTTATTCCTTGTATTTCTAGTATATGGAGACATCGATGTTTTTGTTCGAATCATCGAAAGCAACATTATTATCATGAACATACTTTATTTGGTATTTTATCATGAAGATACTTATCAAAAAAATTCTCATTTAGACATAATAACAAAATGAGACTCTAGACTAAATACAAGAATATAATTCTTTCAGAAGGGTCGTCTAGGACAGATAAATAAGAAGCACATCAAAAAAATAAAATAAAAGATGTGAATGCGAAATTGCTTTTGATAAAAAAAAAATAACGTGCGAATTATATTTATTTAATTAAGAAAGTTTTTTACTTGGTAAAAGATAAGTTACTTATAAAATCTAATATATGTAATGTATTTAGATTAATAAGCACTTAAGTTGAATATATTTTTGATAATTCATAATATCTATTGTTTTGATAGTAATTATGTCAATGATGTGAATTAACTCATGTTGGCTTTAAATGTAGCTTGATTCACTAGGAGCTTTCCAAACGATATGACATAAGTCTTCATTTCATTGAATTGTTCAAATGAAATTTAAGAGTGAGGTTGGTGACTAACTCAACATACTACATGGATTTGCAATTTGATTGCTATTTTTAATATTTGTGTCTTAAGTCTATGATCAATTCAAGTTATGATAAATGCTTAAATTGTTGCATCTTTATTGAACAAGAAAGAATGGATTATGTCAATTTTAAAATCAGTTAAAATGTTGGTCTGAATTTTTATTTCGTTAAATGTTTTTTTTTCATCTGGTTTCTCAACCTAGCATATGAAAGGATCGTATGTGGCTAGCATACGCAAAAGCGTGAGGAGAATTAAGGGTGGATCCAAAATAAATTTTTTGATCAAGTACCTAGATAAAAAAAATTAGTCCTTGCTAGTGGCAGATGTAGGAGTTAGCCAAAGTCTTTGGACACAATTTGACAACAATATCAGCAGCAGCAACAACAACAATAATAATATGTTGAATTTGAAAGTTGGACACCTAAAATACTAGATGGTATAACAATATAAAGAATATGAAGGTGTGGCAATGGAAAACAATTCAATTCAATTCTCACAAGAATATAACAATTAAAGAGAACAAAAAAAATAAATAAAGAAATATCAATCAATAACATAAGATGTAACAAAAATTGACATATAACGCCTACGTTTTCGGAAGCTTCAACCTCCACAACAATTGAAATTGAACTAAAATACTAAAAAAAAATTATACATGTAAAACTTAATCTCTTACATAAAAATAGATTGTAAAGCTTAACGATAATAAAAAAAAAGTGTGACAATACACTCAAAGAAACAAACAAGGAAGTGTAATACATTCAAATAACTAAAGAAAAAAAATTGATCACATATGATCAAATTGGGAGAATGAAGAGAAGTTAAATTGACCTTAAAGAAATAATTTGACTTAACAAGAACTAACAATCACTATGGGCTTATATCTCTCACTTTAGACATGGCTAATGAGTTTTAGAACTTAGGATTTTGCAGTTTGGAGCAAGTGAAATTTAGTTCCACTTTCAATAGATCTTTTTGAACCGATTAGGTATATGTGTAATGTCTGACCGAAACGTTACGAGAACAATATCTTCTGCATCGATCCGACGACCAGAAACCTACGTCGCCAACATAAAAAGAAAAATAAAGAGATAAAAGAAATAAAAGAGAGTCAATTATAAAGCTTAGTAATCAATTATTTAGCGACACGACTTCTCTATAACATAATTATAAATAATTGAACCCAAAATATTTAAATTAAAATAATTCATTCTTAATATGTAATTAAAAATATTAAACATATATTTAACAATTATGCATATATATGAAAATAAAAAATCAGACTCCTAAAGATACATCTCACTTATTTGCTGATAAGCAGATCTCGGACAGAACTTATTTTCGCTCAAACCCTTTTAAAATAATGAAACTGATTGTATAGTACAGCTATAGTCTCATAAAATCAGAATCCATTAACGGCTAGTTATCTCGCCGCATTACCCCACTGCCCACTCCCTGGAGCCTGGGCCCTGGGGAATGGCCGAATGGGGATCCGTGTAAAAAAGAGTGGAGAGAGAAAAGCAAAGAAAGAAAGAAAGAAATCTTTTTTTAACTATTAATCCCTCCCTATTCGCTCGAGGTCCGTTTCTCTGTGTTGCGCGTTCATCGAATCGCAGTCTTGTTTGATAAAGCTCGAAATCCTCTTCATATCGATCACATTCCTACTGGATCTACAGGAGAGAGAGAAAAATCATGAATATTTTCAAGAAGAAAGTGTCAGCGAAAGGTGCGAGGATTTCTTGTTGATTTTGTTGGAATTTGCTTTTCTTTATTTCGTTATTCACTCGTTCCAGTTAATTTTTCTTTTTCGTGCTTTCCTATTTTGTTCAAGGGGCAATGAAAAAGAAAGAAAGAAAGAAAGGAACCCACCTCTTCGACCTACTGTTTCTTTTAGTGGTGTTAGGGCTTTTTATTTTTATTTTTATTTTGTAGGTTTAGGGTTTATCTATTTTTTGTTTTTAGTACTCCGCTCTTATTGTTCATCTAATTCATTTCCGCGACAATTTTTCAGAAGCTCTAAGGACGAGCAAAAGAGAAATGGGCGTTGCTACAAGAAGTAAGCACACGATTTTTTTTTTATGTCAAATAACAATTTGATTATTGAAACTACTCTCGTGTAGACTCTAGAGCATGTACTTGTAAGTTGTAACCACTAGAAAGCTTTTACCATTTCCATTTTAGGTTTATTCTGGACTCATTTAGGCATAGTATAAAATTGGAGTTGTAGACCTCGAATATTGGACTATTGGTCAATAGAATTCCAAAACCAGCAAGGCTTTTACTGGAACCTACCTTCGTTTGTGTAAATTAGTCCAGTTTTGCCCATAATTGTGTCAGAAATTTACCATTATGTAGGACTTAATGTGACCTTTATCTCAACAGAAGATAATCTCAGTAACCTTACCTATTCGAGAATTAAAGAAATTTGGACCTTTTTTTGTGTTTACTAACTATATTTCTTACATATTCAGATGTTGAGAGAGAAATTGCATCACTACAGTTGGAGGTTCACAATTTGCTTATTTGGTCTTTATTATTTTTTTTGTTTTGTTTCATTTTTCTTACTTTGACCATTATTTTCAGGAGAAAAAGCTTGTGGCTGAGATAAAAAAGACTGCACAAACTGGCAATGAGGCAAGATTACTTCATTACTTCATCTCAAACCGATTTATATATTAACATGTCAGTGTGTTACTTCTTAAAAGCTTAGTTGGCTCAGTAAAATACTTAATTCTGAAACTTGTAGGCTGCTACTCGAATATTGGCACGGCAACTAGTCCGGCTTAGACAACAAATTACAAATTTGCAAGGAACTCGTGCACAGATTAGAGGTGTTGCTACTCATACACAGGTGCTGAACACAGATATTTCTCATGCTTTGAGATCTATGGTACCATGCTTGTACCAGTACTGGTTCTGCCATGGTTTTTTCTGTTTATGTAGACAAAGAACTTTTAGAAACACGATGATGGGCCTGTGAATACTGAATGGTAGATGATCATTTAAGTTCAGAACTGTAATGCTAATTTTATTTGACTTAATTTTTCTCAGGCTATGTATGCAACAACTTCAATTTCAACCGGTATGAAAGGAGCAAACAAAGCCATGGCTGCTATGAACAAGGTAAAAATGTTGATAAACTACATATTATTGTCAAACCATGGATAGCCTTGACTTATCAGTTTGTGGCCTGGTGGCTGCTGTAACCAATTTTAGTCACCTCAACTCTTTTGTTTATTGATGCTTAATGAATGGCCATCGTTACAAACCAATCCTCGATCAGGTAAGCACAAATGTGGTTCAATGACCAAATTAGTGAATTCTGAATTGCCTAATGGGCTAATTCAGGTCAATTGTAAATAAGTTAAGTTTGAATTGCGGGTGAAGTTAGACTATAATACACTAAACTTGATCGGCTGTATTTTTAATATGTTTAATTGGCTTAAATTAGATCATTGAGGTTTATTGAAGCACCAATGCATTCAAAGCCAAGTTTTCAATTGCTTCTTGTGGTTTAGATGGATCTTATTTTACAATTGGACACTTGCAATTTCAGCAAATGGAGCCTGCGAAGCAAATGAAGATCATGAAGGAGTTTCAGAAGCAGTCAATGCAGCTTGATATGACGGTAAAATAAGTCTCTTTGATTTATTTTATTTTCTTTTACTATAATGAGCAATACATGTAATGCCTCTGCTGAAACAGAATTTTCTACGTTTTTCCTGAAGAATGAGAAATGCTTCATATTTTCTGAAACATTTACAGAAAATAATTTTGCTGTAAAATTCAACTTCAGAATAATAACTATGTCCCAACTCTTTTCAGACATATAGGTGACATTTTGCATGGTTCCTAATGCTATGACACTTATCATTATGTGGTGTTAAACATAATATGTTGAGCTGTTTAGTTGACCTTGTTTTCCAGCTTCATGTATATTTTGCTTTTTGATGAATGGATGCACATTCACATCATATCTAAGGTTGCGTCATTGTATGCTGTGGTATGGATTTAGAAATGCATGTGTTTGCCTAGGTTGTAATTTGCACTCAATGATTCAGCTAATACATCAAGCAACGTCCAACTTGTTAGGAGTGGTTAATGTGGAAAGTTTTGAGCTTGTAGACTCAGTGAATCTGTTTGGACAGTTATCTGAAGAAAGTTTCAGAGGCATTGCAGTCATTATACACTATGTTAACCCTGTTTGTTTTATATTAGATGTAGATAGTGTAAAATATGGTATCATTTTTTTCATTGGTTCTTTTTCAGGCTTACTAAGCTATAGGGCAAGTAATCACTTTTTTTAATGCTTTTGCCAGATTGAGATGATGTCAGAGACTATAGATGAAACTCTCGATAAAGATAATGCTGAGGAAGAAACAGAGGAACTGACAAATCAGGTTTTAACCTTAAACCATTATTTTTAAAGAGCATTTCCTTTTCATGTTAGAGTTGCAGAGGAACACGAAAGGTACTGGAAATCCATGTTTCGAGTTTAAAGCTCTCATAATCCCAGATACTTCTCTTGAATGTAAAAGCAATCAATTAAGGTTTGGTGCAAAATGGAACTAAATTAAAGCCTCTCCATGATCATTGTCAGACAAATGAGGGATAACAAAGCCAAAGCAGGGATTAATTGAAGTATAATATGTGGCTGAGATGTACAATTGTAGGTTATTTTGGGACCTAATTGGGAGTCAATTTTGGATCTTTACTTCTTTTTGTTTGTCCATCTGCCACCCCCTATCATATCTCAGCATGTGTACTGGCCAAAATCAACTGATTTGGAAATAGTAGCTGAATTCTAGAATGTGTACTATTGTGTTGTAACAATATATTTACTGTGATCTCCTTTTACTGTCATCAGGTGTTGGATGAGATTGGTGTTGGTGTTGCTTCTCAGGTGAAACATACAGAAAATTTGTTTCCTTTAAAGTTTCATAATTGCATTATTTTTCTTTACTCATTCCTTTGATCCTGTTCAATTTTCTCAGCTATCTGCAGCTCCTAAGGGACGTATAGCTGCTACAAACAAGAAGACAGAAACTGTTACTGCTAGTCCCCGGTATGTTTTTTCTATAAAAAAAAAAGTTTGTCATGGTGTATATTTAAAAGTAAAATGCTGGTCAATGAAAATTGTATAATGAAGAAACTCCTTATTTCTATAGGAATGTCGCTCCTGCTGCAACGGTGGGCCCAGAGTCCTCTTCGGAGATTGATGACTTGGAGAAGAGGCTGGCTTCTTTGCGTCGGCTCTAAGAATTTCAAATAAGCAACTAAACATATATGTATAAAGGATAATTTATAAGCTACTGCAGTGATACAATAGCTATTATGTATCAAATCTAGAAGAAAATTTCATTTCAATTGGACTTTCAAGAAATTTGTTAAAGATGAATTCATTACTTATATGTTGATTCTAGTATTGTGATTAATCATTTATTCTTCTCCCATGTGTTCATGATCCATTTTGGCATTGCGATTGTTATTTGGTGCTATACACGTATATTGTTTCAACATGCTTCTTATTTTACGTAATATCTTTTATTTTCAAATTTAAATACCGATTCAATTGTTTAAAGTAATTTTCATATTAAAAATATGTTTGGAGATTTAATTTTATATTTATATATTTTTTGTTTTCTTTGAGAGGTAGAAAATACATTGAGATTGTTATAAAATATTAATGATAGATATTTCATTTTTTTTTCTCCTCTCATAATGATAGATATTTTTTTATTTTTTTTATCTTCTTAATTCTAAATTTAATTTTATATTAACTTTCTTCTTTATTATATGATATTTTTCTAACCTATAAATAGAGATTTGTATGTTATTGATTATCATATATCTCAGAGATAATATAGAAATAAGATTTTAGTCTCTCACAATTTTTGACTTCTATTTTTATTTTATAACACGTTATCAGTACGACTTCTATCTAGTTGAGTTGTGACAGAAGTTTGTTTTATAGTAGAAACACGAGATTGATATAATCATATTATCGTAAGATTATCTCTAAAAAGAGATACACTTTAGATTATATTTTATCATTTTACCATTAATTATAATATATATTTTCTTAATGAAATTGTTCTTATATAGGATTAGACTAATATTTTTATTCTCCGAAGAGAATGATAAAATAAGTAAATACCATAAATATTTTTTTATTTATTCAATAACCAGAAGTTATTGATACTTTTAATGGTCATAAGTCATTGTATTTGATAATTGAAATTTTTATCAAAATGTGTTATAATTAATAACCCGAAGTTATCGATATACTTAATAACCGAAAGTTATTATTTTATTCAACTAAAATGATAACCATAAGTTATCAATTAGATAAATAAACAAATAAATATAATGTCTCTAATCTTTTCTCTTAATGATATGAAATTATTAATATTTTTTTCTTTAGTAATTTTCATTAATGGATGTTCGATTAAATTTATTAATATTAGTAATATTTTTATTTTGTAGTCGTTATGATAAATCTTACTAAACTTGAATTTGTTGCCCTTGATATATCATGCAAGAACTATCTCCCATGGACTCTCGATGCTGAGATTCATCTTACCGTAAATAATTTTAGAGATACAATAAAAGATGAAAATAAGACCTCTCCGTAGGAGAAAGCCAAAACAATGATATTCCTCCGTCATCATCTCTATGAGGATTTAAAAATTTAATATTTAACGGTGAAAAATATGACCATAAAAATAAGTGTTCCTCCTAAAAGCTCGTTATGAATGGATTCATTTAAGCTTGTAACATTTTAAATATGTGGGTGAATATATAATTCCGCAATATTTTGCATAACTTCTTAATTAAAATTATGCGGAGAAAATATTACTGATGAAGATATGTTAAAAAAATATTTTCCACATTTCATGCTTCGAATTTGTTCCTACAACAACAATATCGGGAGCGTGGTTTTAAAAAATATTCAGAATTGATATCATGTATTCTTGTTGCGGAACAAAATAATAAGCTTCTCATGAAAAATCATCAATCACGGTCCACTAGCTCTAGTCCATTTCCGGAAACAAATGCGACATCATTCCCTGAAGCGAATGCAACATCATTTAAAGGAAATCGTGGTCGAGGACGTGGTCGCGGCCCCAGAAGAGGTCGTGGACGTGGTCACAATAATGTTTGGCGACGTGAAGGTCATAATTCCAAATCAAATGACAACAATGTGGTGAGATATGAAAAGAAAAAATTCACCATCTTCTAAAAAGTCTGAAGGTAGTTATTATAGATGTGGTATGATAAACCATTGGTCACGCACATGTCGTACTCCCAAACATTTAGTTGAACTTTACCAAGTATCCATCAAGAAAAATGAAAACAAAGTAGAAATAAATTTTATTAAAAATGAGTCAAGTGATTTACTCATGGATACACACCTAGATGTTTCTGATTTCTTTGAGAATGTTGATAAAGAAATAAATATTATGAACTAAGTTTTTATTTATTTATTTTAGTTCAGTTTTATGTTGTAAGTTTATGTTTCTCATGAATAAAATTAGTTTCTTTAAATTTGATTTTGTATATTTCTTTTGTTCTAAGGAAAAAGAATATGATTGAAGGCTCCAACAGAGCAATGACAAGTATTAGAGATGAATGTCTAGTAGACAGTGGAACAACAAATACTATATTAAAAAGCAAGAAATATTTTTCTCAAATGTCTCCTACAGAGATACATGTTAATATAATTTCTGATATTAGTAACTTAATTGAAGGTTCTAAAAGATCTTGTATTTTATTACCTGAAGGAACAAAATTAATTATAAATGACGCATTATGCTCTAGTAAATCCAAAAGAAATTTACTAAGTTTTAAAGATATTCGGCGTAATGGTTATCATATCAAAACCATGACTGAAAATAGCATTGAATATCTTCAAATTACAACACTTAATTATGGTCAAAAGATCATATTGGAAAAGATGAAAACTTTATCATCTGGACTATATTGTACGAACATAAGTTCAATAAAATCAAATATACATGACACGAAAATATTTTATCTGTGGCATGACAGGTTAGGTCATCCAGATAACATTATGATGAGGAGAATAATTGAAAGTGTAAATGGACATCCCCTAAAGGATCTGAAGATTCTATTATCAAAAGATTTAAAATATGTAGCATTCTCTCTTGGAAAATTGATAATTATGTCATCTAAAAATAAAATTGAAAATGAATCTCTTTTATTTTTGTAGAGAATTCAAAGAGATATTTATGGGTCTATTTCTCCTCCATGTGAACCATTTAGATATTTTATGCTTTTAATTGATGCATCAACTCGATGGTCACATGTTTGTCTATTATCTACAAGAAATGTTACATTTGCTAGGCTATTAGCACAAATAATCTAATTGACAGCAAATTTTCTGGATTATCAAATTAAGAGTATCCGACTTGATAATGCAGGAGAGTTTACATCCCACTCTTTTAATTATTATTGTATGTCAATTGGGATTAAGGTAGAACATCCAGTTGCTCATGTACATACATAAAATGGTTTAGTTGAATCATTAATTAAAAAATATAACTGATTGCTAGATCATTACTTATGAAATATAATCTACCATCTTCTACATGCGGACATACCATATTACATGTTGCTGCACTTATTAGATTAAAATCAACTGCATCTCATAAATTTTCTCCATTACAATTGGTCTCTAGAAGAGAACCAAACTTGTCCCATCTTAAAATTTTTGATTGTGCTGTGTATGTTCTAATTTCTACTCCACAACGCACAAAAATGGGACCACAAAGAATATTATAAATTTATATTGGTTTTCACTCTCCATCAATTATTAAATATTTAGAACCATTAACTAGACATGTTTTTATAGCTTGTTTTACTGATTGTCAATTTGATGAGATAATATTCCCAATCTTAGGGGGAAAAAAAGAAAAGTTAGAAAAATAAGTAACTTAGAATGCATCATCAATATCTTATCTTGATCCCCGGAGTGGTCAATGTGAACTGGAAGTTCAAAAGATTATACATTTGTAAAGAATAACAAATGAGTTACCATATACATTTATAGATACAAAATGAGTGACTAAATCATATATACCAGCTTTAAATGCACATACTCGAATTGATATAACCCCAGCAGAGGTTACTATACAAAGAAAATATGGAAGACCAATCGGTTTCAAAGACAAAAATCTACGAAACAGGAAAGTGCAAAATAATGCAGTTGGTGTAACTCTAACAGAAGTTACCGATAAAATTCCAGAAGAGATTGTCAGTAAAATCCCAGAAGAGATTAGAAGTAGAACCCCAGAAGAGGTTGTTGATAAAGTTCCAAAAGAAAATCAGGCACTGAATGATTATGAGATCTCAATAAATTATGTACAGAATGGTATAATATGGAATCAAAATGAAACACGTGTTGATAAAATTTTTGCATATGATATAGTAATTGAAGTGATAAATGAGGAATGTTATGTGCCAAAAACTTCAGAAGAGTGTATGCACAGAAATGATTGGCCAAAATGGAAAGATGCCCTGAATGCTGAATTAGATTCGCTTGAAAAATGAAATGTTTTTGGACCTGTAATTTTAACTCCTAAAAATGTTAACCCTGTAGGTTACAAGTGGATATTTGCAATAAAAAAATGAGAAAAATGAGATCGTAAGATATAAAGCAAGGCTGGTGGCACAAGGTTTTACATAAATATCAGGAGTTGATTATGAAGAAACGTATTCACCTATAGTGTATGCAATAACTCTTCGATTTTTAATCAGTCTCACAATCACTGATAACCTTTAAATGCGTCTCATGGATGTTGTCACAGCCTATTTATATGGATCACTCAATAATGATATTTATATGAAAGTCCCTAAAGGATTAAAAATGCTTGAAGCATTTAAATCAAAACCTCGAGAAATGCAGGTCTATTCTTTTGACAACCAAGATTTTACTACTGCTTGAAATCCAATTAATTCAAGTTTGACGAGCTATATAGTCCATAGAAGTTAATTAACAAACATGATGGTAGACATGTATATTCCTATAAAACAACATTCGTCACTTTATTATCTATACTATTATATAAAGCACTTAAGAATTAAATATGTCCATTTTTTATCATTTTCTTCAAATTTTTTATATTTCAGAATACTCCTCATCTAATAATTTACATTAATTTTGACTAATCAAACGAATACGATAACGTCCATTATTTTATATTCCTCTCCATTTATTTGCCATATAGGAGAAAATGAATTAAATGTTGAGAGAAATATTCCTCCATTAAATTACATCAATTATATAAAATCTATAATTGATCTTGCATTTATTGATCTTTTCTATATTAAAATAACATATATATTATCATATGATATTTTTCTATATCTAAATAAAAAAATCACTACAACGCTAGTATACCTAAAAATTGAAAATGTGACCCAGGTCACCCAGCTCTCGTTAAACTGCTTATGGTACATCCACATTCTGCACAAAGTTTCAGCGTTATCTGAAATATTTTGCAATTGCAGACGACAGGTGAAATCTTCCAAAAACATAAAATAAAACAGTATTTTTTTGCAGTTGCAGACAGCAGGTGAAATTTTCCAAAAACAAAATAAAACAGACTTTTAGAGGTATGGAAATATTATTACAATTATTTGAGCTCTAGTCTTGCATAAAGCTATCAAAGACTTCTCATATGATCTGAACTTGGAAATACTTCTCGTATACTTGACAGCAGCAATCGAGCCATGTCACTATGTTATGCATGAGATGAATTACCAACTTTCAGCTTTTATACGGCCTAACAATAAAGGAAGATTGCACATCAAATAAAGCAAAATCACTAAAGCAGTCGAGCAATTAAAACTAATTATATTGTTGCAAGTTATAAGCCCTAATTTAAATTACAAAAAGGCTGGCTTGGCAGAGAGGGATGAAAGCCCTCTCACACGCCCCAAATTAGGAAAAGCCCCCACCCCGTCCAGCCATGCCCTCCTCTCTCAAAACCCAAAATTGATCGCTCAGCCAATAGCCAGAGCAACCCTAATTTTACAACATCAACAACAAGAAGCACGAGCGGCATCAAAATTGCATCTCCCCTAGTTGCCATCAAAGAAGTTAATCACAATACTTCATCAACTATTTCCTCATCTTCAGTCCCTGCTTTTTGGCCAAAAGCAAGCAGGCTTATGTGGCGAGTCCCATCTGGGATCATTGCTCTTACCGCCTACAAATCAAAAGTTATCCATAGTATGATAATAGGGAAAACTTATTATTTCATGAAAAACCTCCATATTCTACACAAGCCCTGCAGAGTAAGATTTGTTGTCAACCCTTGCTAATGCATGATATAACTGCAATAACATTATTACCATCATCAAGGTTACAGCCATATGAGTGCGTTAACTTTAACATTGATAATGTCAGTTGTTATTTATTGTATTCATGGCTCAGTGCTGGAACAAAAATAAGAGATATTGACAAGAAGCACAACACAACTGGAAATTAAATAACAAAATTTATGCTTATGCAATTCAAATATCAAGAATGTTAAGGAGCATACAGCTAAAAAGAAAAGATGGGCCTGGATACAAACCTTTTCTACTTCACTACAAACATGAGGGTTTTCTCGTAAGTATTGCAACGCCTTTTCTCTGCCTTGACCTAGTCTGTATTAAATAGATTTTATGGTTAATAGAGGATCGAGCAAGTAATATAGGAACGGATTGAGATCCAATTAAATGGTTTCTTGCCAGCCAAAAGTGCTGCTTGAACTCTGGCATAGCAGACAATTGTCTCGTACGGTACCAACAAAAAAATCTCTCCTGGAAATGAGTGCTCAATAATGAGAGCTATGGTACCAGTCAAGAAGTGATGGTTAAGCACAACTGTGCTGGTCATGACATATATGTGAGATGGTAGTATATACTTGTAAATTCTGTAAATTCTCCCAAACAATGGCACACTGAAGGACCTGTTTCTCCTACCATCTCAGTTCAAATAAATCTGAACGCGGCATGCACCAATGAAGGCTGCCGTTGAAAATTAGAGAAGGAAAAGCGAAGGCATACCTTTGGTCTCCATAGTAATACCATGATCCTTTTTTCACTAACACATCCATCATTTCAGCACAATCCAGAATGCATCCCTGCAAATTAAAATAAAAACTAATCAGTATAACATTTTATTTGTTAATATATATTAGACTAGTTATCACAAAAACAAAGAAGCATGCTAGCCTTGTAAGTGGTAACAGCTTGTAATATAATACGCTTACAAGTTTACTAACACCTTCTCCAAATATAATTTCAAATTCTGCTTGCTTGTATGGTCTGGAAACCTGCATAATAGTCAAAACAGAACTAAATAAATCACCGGATACAAAACCAATCATCCACTGCTACAACATCGAAGCTGGCCATTCCTGCTGGACTCTCTATTTCTCTAGCTTCCTTCCACAATATACCAAGAATTTCGATCTGATACCTTAAACAAAATTCCATACAGGTACAATTCCTACTGGTATTGATACGTTCACCTAGTTGTGCAATTAATCCTTAACTAACAGTCAATTTCTGCAATTGTTACCATATTTAGAAACAGTCCTACATGAATCCACCTCAAATCTGGTCAAGAAAGCTCACATTCAACTTCAGATTTTGGAAGTCTCTCAATTCAACCTTAGTTTACAAAGTAATGAGGTAAAATAAAACAAAATAAATAAAAAAGCAGTCCAGACCAAGCATTGGGGCAAGAAAGAAAAAGACTGAGAGCTGTGGCGCTGGATTTAAATTCAAATAGGACGGATCTGTTGTGGAGGGTGAAGGTGGAAGGAATGGGGGCCCAATAGGAGAAAAGGAAGTTGGTCCGTTAATGCTAGAATTACACGCGCAGAAGTAAAAGGGTGCCATAGAGGATCCGGGAGATGAGGGACAGAGTCAATTGAACGCTGGCGCGTTGGTTAGAGTCAGAAGCTGTCGTTAATTACTTTTATCTTTCAATTAATTACTTCAGTAAATCTTTTCTCTTATTATAAGCAAAGAGTGATGAGTGAGGCTATGGTGCTTCGCGAAGCACAAAACCTCCCGTACTTCGCGTCCGTATCTCGAATTTGAAAGTTCATACACCCGATCCAAACCGTTGAACATGATCTTCATATTGAACTATCTTTGGAGATCAAAATTTATATTTTTTTGATTTTTTTTGCTATTTTTTAGATGGGTACAAAATCGCTAGTTTTGGATGGTGCAGAAATCGTTAGATCAGCAAATTTTATACTCATTTAAAAAATAGCAAAAAAATTCAAAAAAATATAAAATTTGATCTCCAAAGATATTTCAATATGAAGATCATGTTCAACGGTTTGGATCGAGCGTATGAACTTTCAAATTCGAGATACGGATGCGAAGCACGGGAGGTTTTGTGCTTCGCGAAGCACCATAGCCTCACTCAAGAGTGATAGTTGAATAGGCATGGAATGTAATAAACAAATCTTCTCATTTCGTACCCATGAAGGCCACTACGAGTATTTGGTGATGCCTTTCGGGTTGACTAACGCACTGGCGACATTTCAAGCCCTCATGAACCAAATTTTTAAGCCTTATTTGAGAAGGTTCGTTTTCATTTTCTTTGATGACATCTTGGTGTATAGTGTTGATTTTGCATCACACAAGTACCATCTGGCTTTGGTGTTTCAAAAACTCTTGGAAAATCAACTTTGTGCAAAGAAAAGTAAGTGTGAATTTGAGGTTTCTCAGATCGAGTATCTAAGGCACCTCATATCCGAGCAAGGGGTTGCTACCGATCCTACTAAGATCCAAGCTATGTTGGAATGGCCAGAGCCTAAAACAATAAAAGAACTCAGGGTTTTTTTGGGCTTAACGAGGTACTATCGTAAATTTATTAAGGACTATGATTCCATCAGTAAACCACTTACTGAGTTACTAAAGAAAAATTCATTCCAGTGGAATGAAAACACCAGCCAAGCATTTAAGTTGTTGCAGCAGGCCATGTGCAGTGCACCCATCCTAGCCATGCCAAACTTTAATAATCCCTTTATTATAGAAACAAACGCTTCAGACAAGGGGCTAGGAGCAGTCCTCATGCAAGGGAAAAGACCAATCGCTTTCTTAAGCAAAGCTCTAGGCATTAAAAATTAAGCCTTGTCCACGTACGAGAAGGAACTGCTGGCCTTACTCACTGCCGTTAGCAAATGGAGGCATTATCTGGAGGGCAAGTCTTTTATCATTAAGACTGATCAAATAAGTCTTAAACATTTTCTAGAACGATGACTTACTCATGCTCTTCAACACAAGGGGC
The DNA here is from genome assembly GCA_964058805.1 of Schoenoplectus triqueter. Taxonomy (NCBI): domain Eukaryota; kingdom Viridiplantae; phylum Streptophyta; class Magnoliopsida; order Poales; family Cyperaceae; genus Schoenoplectus; species Schoenoplectus triqueter. The sequence continues at coordinate 7,800 of CAXKVV010001170.1, read as the reverse complement.
TTAGTAAGATGATGGGGCTGCAGTATGAGATACAGTATCGCAAGGGAAGTGAGAATAAGACTGCTGATGCACTATCCCGATGACCTGAGTTACAAGAGGAAGGAAATTGTTCTGCAGTCACAAAAATTATGCCAAGCTGGTTGCAGGAGTTGCATGCTAGCTACCAAAGTGATGAGTGGGCCGGCAAAATACTCACCAACAGTCCTTCATTGTCTCCAGGTAAAGAGGAAATTACGATGCATAAGGGAATCATCAGAAGGAAGGGAAAAATATATGTGGGTGTTATTAAAAGCTCAGATGAGCTTTGGAGAAGAGAGAAAGAGACAGAGGAAGAAGATGAATAAATTGTAAACTGTTTTTCTATATCTTTCTCAAAATGTTACAATGCCTTTATATAGGCTGTACAATTCTTGTAATTAAGCGAAGCTTCTAGAGTAATTCAAATACAGTTTGTTACATTCAGTTTGTATCCTATTAATTACAATTGCGCTGTAGATGTAAAAGTGCTAAGATCTTCTGTGACTCCTTCGATCTTCTGTGAATAATAGTCATCTGTTAATAGTTATGGCTAATTGGAGGGGCAAAATTGTCAAGTCTCTTCATGACTCAAGTGTGAGGGACATTCAAGAATCTTAGGTACATATCATAGAGTCAAAAAACTATTTTATTGGCCAAGGTTAAAGCAAACAATGATCAATTGGGTTCAGAATTGTAATACATGCCAACTCAACAAGGGTGAAAACATTGCCACTCTTGGCTTGCTCTAGCCAATTCCAATACCTGATGGACCCTGGTCGGTTTTCTCCATGGATTTTATATGTGACCTACCGAGATGTAATGGCAAAGATGTTTTGTTAGCGGTCATAGACAAATTCACTAAATATTGTCATCTCATTTCTTTCTCACCCATTCAAGGCAGTAGATGTGGCCTTACAATTCTTGGACAACATCTATAAGTAGCATGGCTTGCCATCAAAGATAATAACAGATTGGGACCCATTATTCACAAGTAAGGTTTGGAAGGAGCTAATGAAAATGTTAGAAGTGCAATTAAATTTCAGCATGACATACCACCCTCAAATCGATAGGCAAACGGAGTGACTCAACCAATGTGTCGAAGCTTATCTACGCTACATGGTTTTTTAGAAACCTAAAGATTGGATTAAATGGGTTCCACTTGCTGAATGGTGGTATAACACCAATTACCATTTTGCCCTTCAAACCACACCCTTTGATGTCCTATATGGCTATTCACCCCCCCAATTAAGCCTAGGTTCATCTCCAAAAAGCCCTAATCAGGTTGTTAATGATCCACTGGTAGAAAGGCAGTCCACAATCCGAGTGTTGCAGTTACTTAGGGCACAAGATCGGATGAAGCGTTTTGCAGACAACAAGAGATCCGAGAGGTCTTTCAAAGTCGGCGATTGAGTGTATTTAAAACTTCAGCCATATCGTCAGGTATCATTACATGGCAATTCAGGTGCACACAAGTTAAAACCAAAATTTTATGGGCCGTTTGAAGTACTGGACAGGATTGGTAAGGTGCGTATAAACTCAAATCTTCCACCTGGGTAACTAATTCATCCAGTTTTCCATATATCACAAATCAAACCATGTAGAAGTGGTGGAGTAACCCCTAATGCTCATTTACCAGTTTACAGCTCATGGGGAAAGCTTCACATTGAACCAGTAAGGGTGCTTAAAAAGAATAATCAAGTTCAAGTGGAGGTATTAGTTAAATGGTTAAATCTGGATGATGAAGAGGCTACCTGGGAGAGCTACGATGAATTATGTAAGCAATTTCTTACCTTTAAGCTTGAGGACAAGCTTGGTTTAATGGGAGGGGTAATGTCACAGCTTGAATTGACGCAAGAAAGAAAAAGGCTGGGAGTCGTGGCGTTGGATTTAAATTCAAACAGAATGGATATGTTCTGGAGGGTGAAGAAGGCGGAAGGAATGGGGCCCAATAGGAGAAAAGGAAGTTGGGCCGTTAATGCTGAAATTACACGCCCAGAAGTAAAAGGGTGCCATAGGAGATTCGGGAGATGAAGGACGGAGTCAGTTGAACGTTGGCGCGTTGGTTAGAGTCAAAAGCTGTCCTTAATTACTTTTATCCTTCAATTAATTACTTCAGTAAATATTTTCTCTTATTATAAGTAGAGAGTGATAGTTGAATAGGCATGGAATGTAATAAACAAATCTTCTCTCTTTTCTTTCTTCTGTATCAGACTTTATCTATCTTCTTCTTCTGAACTAATCTCTTAAATAAAATTATCATTCTCTCTCCGTTGTGATCTCCATTACAACTGTTTTTGCTAATTGTTGCTCTTCTATTGTGAAATCTGGTAATTGTTCCTGAGTGGGACATTACAGTAATGAGGTAAAATAAAACAAAATAAATAAAAAAACAGTCCAGACCAAGCATGCAGCATCGTACTGATGGAACAAGGACTAGAATAAAAGTTTGCTTAAATTTGAGAGAAAATAAAGGTCTTACATACTTTGCTTTTTTGCACTCTCACACGGACCTGGATGCCTATATCATCTTCGCCTTTTGTTGCCTACCCAAAGATGTTATGAAAAAGTTAATTTTAGGAGAAGTATCTGTAAATTCTGTATTAACTTTTTGTACTTTGTGCTTTGATAAGGTTGAAAATGGGCTTGAACACTTGTTGCCAAAAACTTAACGGACTTTTTGGCTAAAAGAAAACAAAAGATCAATATTATTCCGATTAATTTTCTTTTTTGCCAAATGAAAATAAAATAAGAAATGTAACTATTTTCCTATAAAAGAAAATAAGAAAATAACTACATATATATACTTGCTTTTTTTGCTCAAAGAAAAAAAAAATAATGTTTGAGTCAACAGACACCACAAAAAAGAACCTCTAAATGCGGAAGTAGTTAAATACTATGCTGAGTACCAAGCCAGCAAAAATTAATATTTCATAGAAGAGATCAGAATTAAAGATTAGTGTGTGCTTACCGATTTAATCTTGCCAATAGAACGGATCTCTAGGCGGACAGATGCAAAGAATTTCAATGCTATGCCTCCACTAGTCACTTCAGGATTTCCATAAAACACACCAATCTTAATACAAACAACAACAAAATTGAAATTTAAACCAAGTTCTACCTGATATTTGAAAAGTTAAATTGAAAACAAAAACGATCAAGTCCACCCTTAGAACCTATAAATGTAATGTATAAACATTGCATTAACCTGTGCCCAGCATCTCCTAACTTTGCCAAAGAAAAAAAAAAGACAATATAAGAAATTACTAAAGATTATCTCCTCTTCATTGTGGACAGTGTAAAAAGATGAACAAATGGGTAATGTGGGGTTAAAAGATTCTCTTTCTGCAAGGAATTCTTTCCTGATTATTTCCTGTATCTAATAGGACATGCATCATACTTGTAGTATCTTCAAAATTATGTCATATGTTGATATTTCAGGGACAGTTGACTGTATTTAAATAGAAGTATAGAACAACCGAGAAACAAAATCAAGACCTTGTATCTGATTTGATTTATGAATATTAAGGTACAACCAGCCTTAGATGCATTTCCTGACATCTTTCTCAATGCTTGGCTCATAAGCCTAGCTTGTAGACCTATCTGTTGCATCCCTATCTCTCCCTGAAGATACAAAGATAACAAAAAAATATCATACATTTTTAGAAACTAATAGGAGGTTAACTGTTAACATATGCAGGAAAAATAAGTTAGTTTTAAGCAATAACCTCAACTTCTGCACGTGGTGTAAGAGCTGAGACTGAATCAATGCAGATGAGATCTACTGCTCCTGATCTACACATGCGATCTGCAACTGAAATAAATAAAAAGATGGTGACAAAACCCGTCAAACTTTGTTAGTGTATCATAAGAAAAGGCAGTACATAGGACAAGGTGAACCCAACCAAAGTCTTAATTCATTTTTACATGTTTCCTCATATAGAGAGAACTTATACTGCCAGGGTTGGTATGTCCCAAGAACACTACCCCAAAATGTATATCGCCAAAAATCAGGTTGACAAAATCATTTACAAATCAGTCATTGTAAACCATAGGCATACGGTTTTTCATTTACATTGTTAACACTTCCACAGGCATGTGTCAAGTCTCTTCACATACCCACTATGTGCAATATTATTACAGGAGGACCTATTGGCATTTGGATTAACGATCTCCTGTTTCAATACTAAAAGTACACAAGGCTCAAGGAAACAGGGTTTCAACATAACATGTACATCTTATACTCTTTACAAGTGGGTTAGGGAACATTACTCTCAAGAGCCATTTCTCCATTGTCAGGTTGACATACAATTAAATTTTCAATGTCCACTCCTAGTGCCTTAGAGTAAGATGGGTCAAATGCATGTTCTGCATCAACTAGCATAGCATTACCTCCTAGCTTCTGCACAAGAACAAGCATACATTAACAAGCGATGCTTTAAAACTGTCACACTATTCCATGTATGGTGAATTCAGACCTGAATTTCAGCAATTGCATGAAGGGCTAAAGTTGTCTTTCCGCTGCTCTCTGGGCCATATATCTGCACATTCCATGATTCAAAATAGAACATTTCAAATTCAAAAAGAAACTAAATGACAAGCATGCTGAGCCATAACAGGTAAGAGGGTGAACAATCTTTGCATATGTACTGTGATATGAATTTAGATAAAAATCTATGAACAAATTGGTATTTCAGGACTGGCTCAGGAAGAAACATATGAGTAGTTAATTTTTGAGATTACCTCGACAATTCTTCCTTTAGGGAGGCCACCTCCCAGAGCAAAATCCAATGTCAAACAACCACTCGGAAAGGTCTCTCTGTGAAAAAAAAAATGATATTAAATTATTATTAATTAGCTTAGATCTTTTAAAAGCTAAAATAAAAATTAATATAAAGAAAGAAAATTAAAAAAAGGTAATAGAAGCATACACAAGAGCGCCTCCTGCAGTGCCCAGCCTGGTGACACTACCTTTCCCAAATGAGCTGTTTATGTCATTCATTGCGGCTTCCAGTGCCTTTTGCTAACAAAATTTGAAGAATTAAGGCTTCATTTTAACCCAGTTCAGTTAGAAAGCCTCAATTTCACTAATTTACTCAAAATAACCTCAGTTTAGCCCAACTATCCTTTGGGAGGCAAACCCTGCAGTTAAGCTTCAAATTACCCAATTAAGGTTTGATTCATGATTACCCTCAATGATCCCAAACTAAACAAGCCAATTAAAAAAACACCCAGCACTACTGGTTCATACCATGACATGACATGTCACCCATTCATTATATCTTCTTAAGCCTGATTTTTATGAGTAACTATATCTGACTAAACAACATGCTTTCATACCATGATAGCCTGTAGATAATTTCAACTGAAGACATACATATTGCAACAGTATACTGTATGTCAGGTTACAAGTCTGACCATGAGACACTTGCATTGATGAAAAGTGCTTGCTGATCAAATCAAATAGTTCATGTGATATAAACATGAACTTCAGATTTACATCTCAAAGTTACAACCATAAGAGTGAATGCAATCTTTAATAATGGAGATTCAATATGTAGGTTTTAGTACTTGATAAAAGTCATGCATACAACTTGAAAAAAGAGAATGCATTTTATTTCAACTGCCGAACAAGCTCATAGTCTTCTGAAAACAAACAAAAAAGCCAGGAGGTATCTATTTAGGTCTTAGGTAGTAGACGGACCGAACTCTGCATACTCTCATAGAACGCACACCACATGTTCGACAAAAAGCGCCAACGAAGAACGTAAGTACATAGTTTATGATAAAGCATGATTCTAATTCAACAAATCAGAAGCAATGATACTCAATGCTCCAGTCCAGCACCGACTACATAAAGCAAGGAATAGAAGAAGATATAAGTACAGAGCGACCATACCTTGTCTAGGAATCGGGGGTCGGAGGAGTCACTGGAGAGAGAGCCATTGCCTTTTATATCTACCTGGCAGCGCCAGCTCAGCCTCCGCAAGGATTTCCGCTTGGATGAAGGCGTAAGGGAGCAGAAAAGAGGAAGGGGAGGGGTTCGTCGAGGATAGAAAGAGATAAGGCGAGAGGGCGAGAGATGAGCGTGGGGTTTTAGAGGAGAAATGGAGTCCATAGCGTGAGAGAAACCTGGAGCAAGTGAGAGAGGGATTGCAAAGAGTGGAGGCCGGAGGAGGCCCAGGGCGGTGTGAACAGTGAACTGGATAGTACTTGGGGGAAGAGGAAGGAGCAGAATAGTGTTGCTTCTCTGACACGCTGTCCATTTTTTTTGTTTTTTTGCTATTTTACCTCTCTATTCATTTTATTGCACTGGAGTCCGGAGAACTTTCTATTTTTATTTTTTAATGTTTATTTCATATTTTGTCCTCGGAGAAAAGTAATTAATTTTTTTATTATAATCTATTACCACATATTTAAATATAAATACATTTTTTTTTTAACGATATAGGGTCTACGGAGAATGAAATCATTTGGTGTGTCGGTATAATATATAAATAATATATAACCTGTCTATCCAATTTCATCATTATATATTAAGTATCATCCATCATAACAAATATAATTATAAGATTTTAGTCATCAGATTTGTTCATATTATTAAACAAATGATGAAAAAAATATGTATTTGAAGATCTTGTAATATATTTATTTAATATGCATAACAAGGTGTTTCATGCTGACATCTTATAAAAGTAAGTTTTCAATATACAATTCTTTTATAGGAAGTTAAAGGAGATGAAGCATCTCAATACCTGAGGCAAAAATGAAATTTTTTTGTCTGATCCTAAAACAATAAAAATAACAAATCTACCCTGTTTGGAAATGAATAACAAAACTGTCTCTATTTACCTACAGCCACATTCACAATTTGAAGTGAATGCAACGGTTATAGTTTAAGATTTGAAAATTTTCAAAGTATTGGACTGCGGCCAGTTCTGCCCACTGTGTGGTTACTAGTGTATTAAAATCGGGACGGGTCGGGTCGGGTCGGGACGGGTTATGGCGGGTCGGCGGGTTTTGACGGGACGGGTCAACGGGTTACGGCGGGGCGGGTTAGCACGGGTCTAATTCGGGGGGTTTGGCCGCGACCCGTCCTAGACCCGTCGGGTTGGACGGGTCGGCGGGTCGGGACGGGGCGGGTCGGGACGGGTCGGACGGGTCGGCGGGTCAAAATTTTTTATTTTTTTTTAATTCTGAAAAATCCAAATAAATTCTAAAAAATTCCGAAAAATTAAAAAAAAACACTAAAAATATTAAAAAAATAAAAAACTTATATTCTTCACCAATAAATTTTATTTTATTTATTTTGTCTTTTTTTTCAAAATTCAAAAATAATCCAATAAATTATAAAAAATTATAAAAACCGAAAATAATTATTGAAAAATTAAATGATATGACTTAAAATAAATTGAAATAAAATTTTAAATGATATAAAAAAATTATTTTATTTTGTTGTCATTTTTTTTCAAAGTTCGAAAATAATCAACAAAAATTGAAATAAATTATAAAAAATCGAAAATAATTATTGAAAAATTAAATAAAATCTTAAATGATATGACTTAAAATAATTGAAATAAAATTTTAAATGATATAATAAAATTATTTTATTTTTTTATCATTTTTTTCAAAGTTCAAAAATAATCAAATAAAATTAAATAAATTTTAGAAAATCAAAAATAATTATAAATAAAGTTACCCTCCTCCTTTATTCCGGGCTTGGGACCGGCTATGTAATACATAGTAAAGTTTATTGAAAAATATCAAATAAGGATTGTAAATGCT
>CAXKVV010001169.1:0-24387 GCA_964058805.1 Schoenoplectus triqueter | reverse complement strand
CATCTCAATACTCAAAAATATTTTAAGGCAGAAAAATATGCATAGAAACCAGAGTGTATCGTTATGTAACAATTCTGTAATCGTTACAACGTTTCATGAAACGTATAACGATTGGATGAATCATTATAAGGTTTCAGCTCAGTTGATCCATCGGCTATTCTTTCTAAACCGTTATAACGATTCGTAAACTGTTATAACGGTTCATGCCGAAAAATAGTTTCTTCAGTTATTTCAGAAGATCTATTTTAAAAGGATTATCTCTCTCAATGAATAGCTGATCTATCTAGCTAAATCATTATTCCAGAGAGCTTACTAGCCATATTCAAGAGAGAGAGATAACTTAAGATATTGATACACTCAATTAGCCAAATCTTTGTTCAATCTCAATCTAGCTTCTCTTTATTCTCTCAACTTGATCCTTCGTGATCTTCTTGAAAACATTCTCTTGAGCTGTTGTGCTCAACTCTCTTTTGAGCTGTAGTGCTCACTTCTTGTTTTGAGTGTGTTGTCACTCACATTTTTGTGTGTGTTGTCACTCGTGTTACCGATAGGCTTGGCAGCCCATTTTTGTAAGGGACCAAGTTCTACAAGTGTAAAAACCCTTTTTTTAATATATCGGCTCAACCTCAATTGTTAGAGGTTGAGAGTCCCGAAGACGTAGGCATTGTTAAAGCCGAACTCCATTACATCTTGTGTTCTTGTTTTATCTTTACTTTTCTTTTCTCATATTTTTTTGATTGCTATATTCTTGTGAGAATTGAATTGATTTAAATTGTATTCCGCTGCCATTACACTTGAACATTAAGCCCCAAATTGGTTTATACATTTCTACCTTAGGTTCTTTATATTCTTGCGCTATTTTGACCTTTAAATACCACCATCCTAGGGCTTTCAATCTCTATCAAAGTGGTTTCAGAACAGGAGCTCAGTTTTAATTGCTTTATTTGTGGTATTTTTGGTTCAAAATGACTTCTTTGATGCATGTAAAAGAACCCCTAACTCTAGGTCTTAATTATAAAAATTTCAATTTTTGAAAGAAATGTATGGTGAACTATCTCAACATACTAGACCTTTGGGATGTTGTCCAACATGATTATATACCACATTATGATCCTAGCAACCTCACAATGACACAAAAGATCAAAGAACTGAAATCTCAAAATGATTATGCCGTCAATGTTATCTTAAATTTGGTTAGTGAAAAGATTGCTATACTATTTGATACTACCGAAATTGCTTGTGAAATGTGGGAGACCCTATTGAATAGATTTGAGGGCAACACTCAAATGAAAAAAAACAAAACTAATGGGTCTAGAGTCCGAATTTGAAAATTTTTGTATACAAGAAGGAAAGTCAATTGAGAATATGTATTCAAGATTAATGCATATTCTTAATAAATTTGATGAAGTTGGAGAATCCTTATTAAACTCTAAGATTGTAGGTAAGATTTTTAGGGCAGTGATGAGAATACCAAGATGAGAGAGCATGATAAGCACTTTAGAAGCAATGCAAGGCTCTTTTGGCGAATTCACTCATCTTCTATGGTTTGAGGAGAAGCTACGACAAAACGGAGAGCTCACACCAAAACTCAAAGAAACTGCACTTCAAGCTCAAAGATCTCCATCGCACCACTATTTGAGCAAGACATCATCTAGCTCATCTTCTATAAATGATCAAGTCATTACGAAGATGTTTGAAAGAATGTTAAATCTAGAAAAGGAGCACAATGAAGAGCGAGATGAGAAATGAATGACGTGTATATGCTTCTCATGCCATAAGGAAGGTCACACAACACACGATTGTTTCTTGGTCTTTTCAAATAAGAAGAAGCAAAACTTTGAGAGAATTGGTGCTATGCCTAGCTACAAGCAACCATGTTAAGAGAAAGAAAGATGAAAGAAATCCACTCAATCTTGACCTAATTGCGGAAGTAGAGGAGAGCTCACCCGTGGTAGATGTTGATGAGATTGTAGCAAGAAATAACATCACCGACTTGTGTACATTGGATATCCTACACGACATTGTCATATCTAAGAATATGAAGATGAACTCATTTGCACCTAATGTACAAGTTTCTCAAGAATTTCAATTGCACAATCAAGTAGTACCTTGCACTACATCCACTTGGGATGATGGTGATGATGATTTTGTTGAGAATGATGAATTTTGTGTTGAAAATACAAATAATTTTGATGATGAGGCTGAAATTGAATCTTTTTTATTTAGTTTAAAAAGTTTCATTCATGATTCATCTTCTCATAAAGAGATAATTGAGAGACTTGAAAATAAAATTTCAAAGTTTGAGTTAAAGGTTAAATCTTACGAGTTTAAATTGCAAAATTTGGAAAAGAATTGTCAAATGTACTTAGGTGAAGTTGCAACATTAAAAGTGAAAGTGCAAACTTTAGAAACTGAAAATAGGACACTAAAATCCTCATGTATTTCAACAAGCATTAATTCAATGGATTTAGACAAGTGATAGGTCAAAGGCCTAGTAATAAGTCGGGTCTTGAATATAAAGAAATCTTCTAAGACTTCAAATTGCCCTAAATTAAAAGAGAAACAAAGTCAATGGTCAAATGCAAAAATTATAAAATTTACTAATGTTAAATCTTTCAATAAGAAACACAATTATGCATTTCAATATAAGAAATTTGATAAAAAGATTAACAAAGGAAAAAAGAATTTTCAAAGCAACAATGCTACATTTTTCAATCCTAGTTGGTCAAACAAATTATATTTTAAAGGACCCGATGGATGGTTTTGTGAGTTTAAAAATCAAAATGATTTTCAAACCAAAGCTCAAACAGATGAGTATAAACGAGCTGTTTCTCAAAAACATAAAAACATTTCTAAAGAAAAACCCAAGACTCAAGCTCAAGGATTAAAAAAAAGCTACCAAAATACATTTGTTAAATGTAGTAAGAAGTCTCAAACATGTGTATTTTGCAATTATTGTTGTCATATTGGTCATATCTCACTTGATTGCAAACTTAGAAAAGAAAACAACATCGCAAATGTTGTTTGGGTTCCTAAAATTAAAAATTAGAGATCCACAATGCTTAATTTTCCCTTCAAAACATATATGTCATATATATAGGGGAGTTAAATTCAAAACATATATGCCACATTTTTTTGTTTTGGAAGTATTTTAAATTCTTTATCTTATACACGGTGCATATATTAATTTAGGGGGAGTTAGATTGAGATAAATTCTTTTTCTTTTGCCTGATTTCCAAAAAGGGGGAGAAGTTTTTGGGTGAAATCCATATCAAATGTTATATCTATGCACCCATGCATGTTTTGCAAATCAACAAAAGGGAGAGATTATTACACTTAACATCTTCTTTGATTTGTCGATTTTCAAAACAATCTTGAATTTTACAATTTGCCTTGTTTGATTTTGTACAGGGATTAACATGTAAATGGACTAGTGCACAATAATCAAGACTAATGATGGGATATAAGAGCTAAATCAAGAATGTATTAGGCTTAGGTTTAGTTAGACTTAAACTGGGTTGAATTGGTCAAGATAAATTGAGCTTAAACAACAGAGAAAACTATTTCTGCCCAGTGAATCGTTATAACGATTTAGGAATCGCTATAACGGTTCATCTCAATACTCAAAAAATATTTTAAGACAAAAAATATGCATAGAAACCAGAGTGTATCGTTATGTAATGATTCTGTAATCGTTACAACGATTCATGAAACGTATAACGATTGGATGAATCGTTATAACATTTCAGCTCAGTTGATCCAACGGCTATTCTTTCTAAACCGTTATAACGATTCATAAACTGTTATAACGATTCGTAAACCGTTATAACGGTTCGTAAACCGTTATAACGGTTCAGGCCGAAAAATAGTTTCCTCAGTTGTTTCAGAAGATCTATTTTAAAAGAATTATCTCTTTCAATGAATAAATGATCCATCTAGCTAAATCATTACTCCAGAGAGCTTACTAGCCGTATTCAAGAGAGAAAGATAACTTAAGATATTGATACACTCAATTAGCCAAATCTTTGTTCAAGCTCAATCTAGCTTCTCTCTATTCTCCCAACTTCATCCTTTGTGATCTTCTTGAAAACATTCTCTTGAGTTGTTGTGCTCAACTCTCTTTTGACTTGTAGTACTTACTTCTTGTTTTGAGTGTGTTGTCACTCGTGTTACCGATAGGCTTGGCAGCCCATTTTTGTAAGGGACCAAGTTCTACAAGTGTAGAAACCCTTTTTAATATATAGGCTCAATCTCAATTGTTAGAGGTTGAGGGTCCTGGAGACGTAGGCATTGTTAAAGCCGAATTCCGTTACATCTTGTGTTCTTATTTTATCTTTACTTTTCTTTTCTCACATTTTTTGATTGCTATATTCTTGTGAGAATTAAATTAATTTAAATTGTATTCCGCTGTCATTACACTTGAACATTAAGCCCCAAATTGGTTTATACATTTCTACCTTAGGTTTTTTACATTCTTGCACTATTTTGACCTTTAAATACAACCATCCTAGGGCTTTCAATCTCTATCATTTATATATTTAGATATTTGATGTGAATATTCTACGACATAGATTTCCCACCAAACTTAACTCAAACACAAAATAATGCAGTTTAAATATGTTATTTGTGTTATTAATAAATCTTAGACTCATATCTTGACATAAATTCATGAAAATTCATACAAATGCTACTAATTATATGTATTATAGGTTTATATAATAAAATCTTCAATATAAAGATCCTACGATAGAAATTTTGCTTAAAACTTAATTCAAATGAATTAAAACTGGCCGTTTGAACAAAGTTCTTGTGTTTTTAAACATTTTAGACCATGTTTCAACATATAAGTTCATGAAACTTTATATATATATACTAATAATTATGTCTTTTATTTGTTTTTTAATTAACATTTCAATGTGAACATTTTACGACGCTAATTACAAACAAAAATAACTTGGATGCATTAAAAACTGAAATTTAAACAAGTTATTAGCATTTTTTTAATCTTTTTTTTTACTTAATATCAGTATATAAGTTCACGAAAATTCTTACAAATACTGCCAAAAATATCTAGTATATGGTTATCTAATTCATTCTTCAATATGAAATGTCCAAGATGCTAATTTCAAACAAAACATAACAAAAGAATTATTAAAAACTGCAGTGTAAATACGTTGTTTGCATTTTTTTAGTTAATGTTCACCTAATATCTTCACAGAAATCCATACAAATTCATACAAATGCTCCTAATAATTTGAATAAGAAGTTTATGCATTGAAGTCTTTGATGTGAAGATTCTACGATACTAATTTCTCACGAAACATAACTCAAATGCATAATAAACTGGTGTTTAACAATGTTATTTGCTTTATTAATAAAGTTTGGACTCAAATCTCGGCAGAAATTCATAAAAAATATTGCAAATACTCCTAATTTTGTGTATAATAGGTTTATGTAATCGACGCTTCAATATAAGGATTCTACTATATTAATTCTGCACAAAACTTTAAGGTTTCAATATGAACATTCTACGATATTAATTTCATAGAAAATATAACTCTGATGCATTGAAAACTGCTGTTTAGAAATAGGTTATGTGAATTTTTTTTATCAATTTTGACCGCTTATCTATATAGAAATTCATGAAATTTCAAAAACAAATACACTAAAATTTACTATAAGGTTATATAATTCACTCTTCAATATGAATTATCTAAGGTGCTAATTTAACACATAACATAACTCAAATATATTAAAAACTGTCATGTAATATACTGTTTGTGTTTTCTAATCATTTTTTACCTAATATACACACAGAAATTCGGACAAATTCATAAAAATACTCGTCATGATGTCTACAATAAACTTATATATTTAACTCTTTGATGTTAAGATACTACGACACTAAATTCCCTTGAAACATAATTCAAATGCAAAATAAACTGCAGTTTAACCTTGTTATTTGTGTTATTAATAATGTTTAGCCTCATATCTTGACATAAATTTGTGAAAATTCATACAAATACTACTAATTATATATGTAATTGGTTTATGTAATCAACTCATCAGTATAAAGATTCTACAATTTTAATTTTTCACAAAACTTAACTCGGATGCATTAAAAACGGTTGTTTAAACAAATTAGTTGCGGTTTTAAACATTTTAGACGACATTTAAGACATAAATTCATGAAAACTCATATACATACTAATAATTATGTCTATTACAAGTTATTCCAATTAACTATTCAATATAAATATTCTATGATACTAATTTTGCAAAAAAATTAACTTGTATGCATTGAAAACCGATGTTTAAACAGGTTATTTGTGTTTTTTTACCATTTTTGCCATCATATCTATATATAAGTGTATAAAAATTAAAAAAAATACTCCTAAAAATATATAGTATATGGTTATCTAATTTACACATCAATATGAAATGTCTAAATCACTAATTTTACACAAAACATAACTGAAATTTATTAAAAATTGCAGTGTAAATAGGTTGTTTGAGTTTTTAATCATTTTTATTTAGTATAAACGCCAAAAATTCATGCAAATTAATACGAATGCTCCTCACATATATGATGAGTTCATATATTTAAATCTTTAATTTGAATATTCTATGACGATAATTTCTTACCAAACTTAACTCAAATGCAATATAAACAGCAGTTCAACAATGTTATTTGTATTAGTAATAATTTTTTGCCTCATATCTTGACATAAATTCATGAAAATTCGCACAAATACTGATAATTATATGTATAATAGGTTTATGTAATAAACTCTTCAATGTAAATATTCTACGATATTAATTTTGCACAAAACATAACTCGGATGCATTAAAAATGTAGTTGAAACAAATTGCTTGTATTTAAAACATTTTAGACCATATTTCAACAAATAAATTGATAAAAAATCATATAAAAATATTAATAATTATGTATTTTATTTGTTTTTCCAAGTAACATTTAAATATGTTCCTTGTGTTTGTTTATCATTTTTTACCTAATATCTATATATAAGTTCACGAAAATTCTTATAGATACTCCTAAAAATATCTAGTATAAGGTTATATAATTCATTCTTAAATATGAAATTTCTAGGATGCTAATTTCACAAAAAAAACTTTAAAAAAATTATTAAAAACTGCAGTGTAAATAGATTATTTACTTTTTTAATCAATTATCACCAAATATTTTCACATAAATCCATGCAAATTCGTACAAATGCTCCTAATAATATGAATAAGAAGATTTAAATGATGTGAAGATTCTACGACACTAATTTCTCACGAAACATAACTCAAATGCAAAATAAACAGCAGTTTTACAATGTTATTTGCTTTATTAATAATTTTTGCTCCCATATCTCGACATAAATTCATGAAAATTCGCACAAATACTGATAATTATATGAATAATAGGTTTATGTAATGAACTCTTCAATATAAATATCCTACGATATCAATTTTATATAAAAATTAACTCGGATACATTAAAAACAGTTGTTTAAACAAATTACTTGTGTTTTTAATCATTTTAGGTCTTGTTCAATACATAAATTCTTGAAAATTCACATCAATACTCATAATTATGTCTGTTACATGTTTTCTCAATTAACGTTCCAATATAAACATTCTACGCACTAATTTCACAGAAAACATAACTCAGACATATACTGCAGTGTAACTAGGTTATTTACGTTTTTAAACATTTTCACACAGAAATTCATGAAATTCTATAATAAGTTTATTTATTTAAATCTTCGATGTGAAGATTCTACGACACTAATTCCCCAAAAAACTTAACTCAAATGGAAAATAAACCGCTGTTTAACCATGTTATGTGCTTTATTAATAATTTTTGGCCTCATATCTCGGCAGAAGTTCATGTAAATTCATACAAATAGTACTAATTATATGTATTAGAAGTTTATGTAATCAACTCGATTCTACGTTTTATTTTTTCATAAAACATAACTCGGATGCATTAATAATATATGTTTTAAACAAGTTATTTTATGTTTTTAAACATTTTAGGCCGTGTTTCAACACACAAATTCATAAAAATCATAAATAATAATATCTGTTATAAGTTTTTTCAATTAAATTTTCAATATGAGCATTCCACTACATTATATTCATACAAAACTTGACTCGGGTGCAATAAAAAATAGTGTTTAAATGGGTCATTTTTGTTTTTTTATCATTTTTAATCTCATATCTATATGTAAGTTCATAAAAATTATGAATGCTACTAAAAATATCTAGTATGATGTTATCTAATTCACTCTTCAATATGAAGTGTCTAGGATGGTAATTTCACACAAAACATAATTCAAGTATATTAAAAACAGCAGTGTAAATATGTAAAAAGTAACTTGCGTTTTTAATTATTTGTGACCAATATACACACAATAATTCATGCAAATTCATATAAATACTCTTAATGATGTCTATAATAAGTTTATATATTTAAATCCTCAATGTGAAGATTTCACGACACTATTTTCACACCAAACTTAACTAAATGCAAAATAAACTGCACTTTAATCATTTAGTTGAGATAGGTCACTAATTTTCACTAATTTCACACTAATTCCACGACACTAATTTTTTCGTAAAACTTAACTCAAATGAATTAAAACTACCTGTTTGAACAAAATGCTTGTGTTTTTAAACATTTTAGACCGCGTTTCAACACAGAAGATCGTGAAAATTCATGTACAATAATAATTATGTTTGTTATTTATTTTTAATTAAAATTTTAATTTGAACATTCTACGACACTAATTTCGCACAAAAATTAACTCAGATGCATTAAAAACCGAAATTTATACAAGTTATTTGTGTTTTTTTTATCATTTTTTTATCATTATACAACACTATATCATTTTTAAAATTACTCATGTTTCCACGGTGATTGTTGGATCCAGGTTTTTAGGTACGTGATATCAGATTTACTTCACTGCACCTTCATATGAGCGGGGTAGTTTTGGTTAGGGCTTCATTTGGGATTATCGGATTTTCTTTCCTTCTTTTGGGTTTTACTTAAGAGCTTTTGTTACTCATTCTGATTGAGTCGAACTCTGTTAGTGTAGATGTTGCATTATACTGATTATTATGGACTGTTATTATTTTGTATGAATAATGTTGATTTATTTTTTTTTGTGATTATTATTATTTTATTTATTTAGCCTTCCGTATGCGTGTCTCGACGCGCATACGTGGCGGGACGGTCACCCCCATCCTATCTGCATTATTTTGTGGTGTGAAATAAATGATGCTACAAATAATAATAAAAAAACTCGAAAGACTAGTAGAAGAAGTGTTATTTTAATATATTTATATTAATCTTTGTGTTAAATCTATGTTTTTGTCTTAATCTCATAGTGATTGTAATATAAACTAATAAAAGATTATATTCAAAATAACTCTCCATATTTTCTTTATTTTTTGTCTTCAAATGAGTCTATAAATGATAAAAAAATTAAATAAACTAGCATAAATTATTATTTTTAATGTATTTATTTTAATATTTCTACGCAATTCATATTATAACAGCTCGAGCATGCAATGATTATAATGTAAATTAAAAGAAGACAACATTCAAAATAATATTGTGTATTTTAGGAATATTATTTATTTAAATAAAACATAAGAAGTATCATTATAATGAATTAGTATACATCTTTATGTGAAAATCATATTATTAAGCCTTAACCTCATAGTGATTGTAATATAAGTAAAGTGAAGAAAATATTCAAAGTATCTTTGTATAATTTGATGGATTTTTTGTGGTGAAATGATGGTATAAATAATAATAAACTTAAATAGACTAACATAAGAATTACTACTAATCATTTTGCATAATTCGTGTCATAATGGCTTGAGCACGTAACAATTATAATATAAATCAGTAGAAGACAAAATTCAAAGTAACTCAAATAGACTAACATATTTGTATTTTTTTTGTGTGCAAATTAAGTTATAAAGCCTTGATCTTGTAGTGATTATAATATAAATCAATAGAAGATAATATTTAAAGTAACTCTGTGTATTTTAATTTTATGTGTTTAAATGATGCAACAAATAATAAAAAAAACTCGAATAAGCAAATATAAGGAGTATTATTTTTAATGAAATTGTGTTAATTTTCTACGCAATTCACATCATTATGGTTCGAGAACACAATGATTATAATATGAACTAATAGAATAAAATATTCAAATAACTGATGTAGATTTTGCTAAGCTAATAAATACCCTAATTTATACTTAATTTCAGCCGCAAGCGCACGGCCTAGTCAAGTAGTAGTTGGGGTGTCGAACCACAAGGACAAGGATGAATTATCGGTTCTAACAAGTTTCACTAATCTAGACAATCAAAAGTGAGCTTTGTATTAAACTAAAAGTGCGTAAATCTAATAACAATGACTAGAAAGTTTATCAGATTGAGGATTCTAGGGGTTTTCGGCTTCACTCTCACTCGTTTGGTCAATTCACTCTATTTGATCTTTTAATATGTTCTAGTGTTTGTCGGGGATTCAATCTCAGATTTTAGTACCAAATTTACACTTTCATGGCTTGATACCGTACCTAAACAATTCGGATTTCACGATTAAGTACTTCACCTTACAAGTCTAAGCTCATTAAGATCAGTGAGTCACTTTGGCATAACCTAGATTTTGTACTTCGCCTTTCGGTACCTCACATAATTTTTAAGGTTTCCTCGGTTTTCCCTTAGGTAATAAGTTTCACGGTTAAGTACTTGGCCTACAACCTAGATCACTATTTTGGGTCAGAAGATTCAGTTCCACCTTTCGGTTTCCGCTTTCACTTCTAGAGTAACATGCAGTTGATTAAAACTAAGTATTCAATTTAGACAAAACAACAATCACAAACAACAAGAACTAAAAGATGAACAAACGAGTAAATTAAACCATTCGAGTTATCGAGTTTACACCTAGACCCCTAGAAGGGTGTCTAGCCACAAATCATATCAAAGATTGTATCAAGATTCATGTTAAAACAACAGTACAGCATGAGAAAAGAGTAAAGAAAAGAATAAACCAAGAAAATCTACGATTTCTCGCCCGGTTCTTGAGTTCTCCTTCAAATCTCTCTCCAATGGTGTTCTTCCTCTTCTTTCTTGCTTTGGATCTCCTCTCCAGACAGTTGAGAGATGTCTGGGACGAAGGGGTATCCAAATCTATTAATTCAAATGAGAAAACCGCTTTAAAACTGCCAATTCGCGCTGCCAGCCCAAAAATTGCGGTCCGCAATTTTTGTCATTTTTTCTAGAATGAACCAGAGAGCATTTGCGGTCCGCAATTTTGGTATGGAAATGCTTTTAACTTGATTTCTTCGTGTAAATCCGATCCATCTCGTTTCAAGCATTATTTCTCGTGTTAACATCTTTGTTTACACTCAATGACCTGCAAAATAACAAAAAATGTAGCAGTATCTCGAACTCGACATAAAAACTAAATAAATTCTTAACAATTAACATAAAATGTATAGTTTTTGAGATAAAACCCTAATCAAATATAATATATAAATGAGGCTTATCAATAACCTTGTGTATTTTGGATTTTTTTTTGAAATGAAGCAATAGATGATACAAAACTCGAATAGACTAACAAAAAAAAGTACTATCCTAATGCATTTGTATTCATCTTTGTGTGTAAATCATATTATAAAACCTTGATACCTAACTGATTATAATATAAATTAAAAGAAGATAATATGTTTAAATGAGGTTGTAAATCAATACAACATAGGGAGCATTATTTTTAAAACATTAGTATTAATGTTTCCACGTATTTCATATCATAACGGCTCGACACACAACAATTATAATATAAACTAATAAAAAATGATATTTAAAATAATATTGTATATTTATAGGTGTTATTTGTTGAAATGAAGTAAAAATTGATAGAAAACTCAAATAGATTAAAACAAGAATTATATTTTTAGTTTATTTGTATTTATAATTGTGCGTAAATCATGATATAAATACTTGATCTCATAATGATTATAATATAAATTAATATAATATAATATTCAAAATAAATTTATATAGTTTGGTGATCTGATGTGTTGAAATAAGGCTATAAATGATAAAAAAAATAAAAACTCAAATAGACTAACATAAAGCTTTGATCTTGTAGTTTTTATATTAATGATATCCCAACTCAAGGATAAAAAAATAAAAAAAAAGGATAATTTCACATTAATTATGAATAATGAATTAACAAATTAAATATTTAGCATATTTTATAAAAAATAAATATAAGAAATAATTAATATTATAATGAAAGTGATATATAACATTTTAAAAATAAAGAATATAAGAAACATATATGTTAATAATTAAAATTATAGTGTAGAATTTTAACTCTTAAAATATTATTTTATTGACTACCAACAAATTATATATATAATATTTAAAAAATAAGTCTCGAGCTTGCAATGATTATAATAAAAACCAATAAAAGATAATATTTGAAATAATTTTATATATTTTGAATATTTTATATGTTAAAATGAGATAATAAATAAAAAAACAGTATTTTAATATATTTGTTAATAATATATTTTAGTGTAATTCATGCATAAATATTCGAGAGGACAATAATTATGAAATAAAAATGAAGTCTTTTAATTCACACTTAGTGTAGATATTGAATTTCGAATATTCCTTACACACATGGGATTTTATGTTCTACTACGTATTATTTTATTCCGGAGTACCTTATTAAAAACCATTTTGTACATTACCAAAAAATAAATCACGTTTATATTTTTGTTTATTCAAAACTTATATATTTTGTTATAGGAATGCAGAGTTTTTTTTAAAGAAATATTCTTAAATTTCATCTCAGCTATAATTTGAGTTATTAGATCATTTATAAATGCCGAGTATCTTATAATCATATCTCAAAATTCCACGCTGATATTAGCGCAAAAGATCAGAGTGTTTACTATGGGGTCCTAAACTTTCATTTAATAGTATTTTCCCTCAGAACAAGCAATGATCATGAGCAGACAAGAGGCACCTCTAAATTAGGCAATGGGTGCTTTTGAACAACACATTTTGCGCCAATCGCTTTGCTGCCATCTGTTTCCTCTAGATATTCATATTTATTATTTAATGTGTTTTTTTCCATTCAGCTAATCAGTAAAAGCAATATTTAGCTGGAGTCCCAATTTAGCTAGCAATATTACTGTGATAGTAAATTGTCATCTTTATGCAATTCAGAGAGTTTATTTCTACCTCTTCTAAAAAAAAGTTGAAAAAAAAGGAAATTAGTATTTGTAAAATTTCATCGCTTCAATGAGAAAAGACTAAACATTAAAACACTAAATGTAAGTAAAAAAATCAAATAAAAAGGGCAAGAAGAGGATGGTCCTATCATGGATAATGTTGTGTCATTTTGAAATGTGAATTGCTAATCATTTATATTTTTTTGTATATATCATAATAGTTTGCTAATTAATAAATACTAATTTTATTTTAGGCTGTAAATCAATACAACATAAGGAGCATTATTTTTAATACATTAGTATTAATGTTTCCACATATTTCATATCATAACGGCTCGAGCACACAATAATTATAATATAAACTAATAAAAATGATATTTAAAATAACATTGTATATTTATAGGTATTATTTGCTGAAATGAAGTAAAAATTGATAGAAAACTCAAATAGATTAAAATAAGAATTATATTTTTAGTTTATTTGTATTTATAATTGTGCGTAAATCATGTTATAAAGACTTGATCTCATAATGATTATAATATAAATTAATAGAATATAATATTCAAAGTAAATTTATGTAGTTTGGTGATCTGATATGTTGAAATAAGGCTATAAATGATAAAAAAAAAAATAAAAACTCAAATGGTCTAACATAAAGCTTTGATCTTGTAGTTTTTATATTAATGATATCACAACTCAAGGATAAAAAAATAAAAAATAATGATAATTTCACATTCATTATGAATAATGAATTAACAATTTAAATATTTAGCATATTTTATAAAAAAATAAATATAAGAAATAATTAATATTATAATGAAAGTGATATATAACATTTTAAAAATAAAAAATATAAGAAAACTATATGGTAATAATTAAAAATATAGTGTAAAATTTTAACTCTTAAAATATTATTTTATTGACTACCAACAAATTATATATATAATATTTAAAAAATATCGACCTAGCAAAAAACTGATTGGGTTGAATGAGTTAGACAAATTGAGGGGTTTGTTGTACACTGTTATCCGCTGCCATTAAACTTGAATCTCAAAACGGTTTTACATCTTTTTCCCCTTGGATTCTTTACTTTTTTTTGTACCATTGATCTTTTTGGTGTCTAACTTATGAAAGTAGGTATACAAAAATCGAATAGACTAATAAAAAAAATATAGTTTAATGTACATATATTCATATTTATGCACAAATCGTATCATAAAGTCTCGAGCTTGCAATGATTATAATAAAAACCAATAAAAGATAATATTTAAAATAATTTTATATATTTTAAATATTTTATATGTTAAAATGAGATAATAAATAAAAAAGTAGTATTTTAATATATTTGTTAATAATATTTTAGTGTAATTCATGCATAAATATTCGAGAGCACAATAATTATGAAATAAAAATGAAGTCTTTTAATTCACACTTAGTGTAGATATTGAATTTCGAATATTCCTTACACACATGGGATTTTATGTTCTACTACGTATTATTTTATTCCGGAGTACCTTATTAAAAACCATTTTGTACATTACCAAAAAATAAATCATATTTATATTTTTGTTTATTCAAAACTTATATATTTTGTTATAGGAATGCAGAGTTTTTTTTAAAGAAATATTCTTAAATTTCATCTCAGCTATAATTTGAGTTATTAGATCATTTATAAATGCCGAGTATCTTATAATCATATCTCAAAATTCCACGCTGATATTAGCGCAAAAGATCAGAGTGTTTACTATGGGGTCCTAAACTTTCATTTAATAGTATTTTCCCTCAGAACAAGCAATGATCATGAGCAGACAAGATCCTACATTCTCACGAGGTCCTGTAATTACGCAGATAAAAACCACAGGTCAAGGGACAAAATCCTACATATGCATCATCATCACTTTCATTTTTATTTCTATATTTTGCGGGGTCTCATTTGAGAAGTTAAAAATGATAATTGGGTCGCATGTTCCGTCCGCATAAAGCTAACAGAGGGCAGTTGAGTGCGCAGACAAAAACCCAACATCCGCACACAAGATCCCCCCACACCAATAGCGCAAGGAGCCATGATCTGACGGTGGTAACCGAACGGTGATTCAATCAGAGCCGTCTATTATGCTCCTTACCTTACCCATGCAGTGCAGCCGTGCTTCTCTTTGCGTTTGCGGCTTTGCGCTATATATCGATCGTATCTCCCAGTGCACGTGCCACGGTTCTCACGACTCACGAGTGCGACCGACCGTCGAGGCGTCAACAGCATTCACCCCTTGTCAGTTGTCACGAACATAATTGGATTTTTTCAGAAAGGTCCCTGTGGAACCTCAAATTTAATATATATATATTCTTTAATTTATGGATTGTGTTACATGTCGAGCAATGTTATATATTCTTTAATATTTTAAATTCAGGTTATAGATAATTTTACGAGTGAAATTATTAAATAATTATCACGGATTTCAAGTTTCCATTGTATAGATCTCATCATTTTTGTTTATAATTGCGCTCCGATTTAATGAGGATTATAACATATTAACCTGATTAGGTCGATATTTTTTATTATTATTTTTCTCCAACTTGATCTGAATTGTATTGTAGAAATTCCATTTCCTACATATCATGAGTTGAACCGATATGATCCAAGTAACTTGATCAAACATTTAATAATTAATTTTATTTTACTAGCTATATACCCGCGCGTTGCAACAGAATTTTTTATTTAAACATTAAAATATTATAAGATAAAAAAATTCACATTTATCTAATATTAAATTATAAATTCACCAAATTATAGAGAACACATATAATAAAGACTATATTTAATCTTGGATGAGATTTTTGCACAATATGAGTTAATGATTCATGATTTTTATGGCAAGAAAAGTAAATTATTCTAACATATATTATCACCATTAATTTCTTACCAAATATGCACAAAGTTGCTAAATAAAAAAATAAAAATTATGGAAATAATAGTATATAAGGGAAAGAAATGGAGAGAAAGAGGGGATCAATGGACGCGATCACATACGTTCGATCAACCAACAATAAATATTATCCGTCTAATTGAGGGATAAAATTGGTATAATAAACATTTACCATGACAAAAAATAGACCCTCCAATTCTTAGATGCTTTATATAATAGTATAGATTATAAACTTTATCTCAATTAATAGATAATAATCTTACTTGGTATGTAAGTATATCTTAATTAATACTAAATGTCTAACATATCAACTTAAGAACAACTTGATGTTAGGTGGGCCTAGAAATTCTTTATCCATTCCTAACTCATTTTTTTAAGAGGATGGTTCTAATGTCACAAAGTGTTGTAATGTCAGAATTTTTTTAACTTATAATTTTAAATTTTGACACTTCCAATCCAAGTTATTAGTCTTTTATTTTTTATGATAAATATATGCTGATGATTTTATAATTTTTGGAGGTCATTTATTATAATAAATAATAATAAAATGAATGAATCTAGTTAATTATGATTGATTAATTTTAATATGTCTATTTTATTATTATTGTTGTAGCATAAAATGAGCTCAAAATAATTTTATGAGCATATAATTGTCAAAATTAATAAAATTAACAGGACAATGGTTTGGGTTCAAAATTTGACTGTCAAATTTTGAAAATATAAATTAAGAAAATAAGTTTGTGACATCATAATATACAAAACTTACGATATTAAAACCCATATCTTTTCAATAACAACATTGAATGTGGTCCAATTTAAGTTGAATGGACCTCGCAAGTGTAGAAAAAAAATTGAAATCCCTAATGATGACTGTATTTTGAAATAATAAATTGTCGAACGATATCATTTTATGCTTAAATAATATAATTATTACACAAAATCAAATTATGTGGACTTTCATGCGAATCTTGTCTAGCGCGATTTGTAAGTTATTTCTCTTTGTTGGAGGATTTAGATTTGAGATTCAATACATACCATTCAAATTAACTTGAGGATCTTAATTCTCATGTTGTGCTGAAAAAAGTACGTAAAACTTTTCAAATTGAAGACCTAAAATATTCATGAGAGAGAAAGAAAGCGCTATAACCTCAAAATTTTTAACAATGTGTTAGGAGTTATTGAAGACCTCTCGTACATTTTGACATGCTAATTAAATTCTGCCGAGTGGTCTCTCGAAAACCCAATTTTCGCAAATAAAATACTCGTTTAATTTTTTTATTTTTTTATGTAGTAGCTATCCGCACTGCTTATTACATTGATTGTCAAGTTTAATCTTTAAGCAGCAATGATGATAGAGGAATTTGAACATGGGCAACAAATATATATGCTGATTAAATAATGTTCTTAACTTTTAGCATTTAGAATATCTCGTTTCTCATTGATTAAATAATGTTCTTATTTTTTTTGATGCCATGGTCTTGATTACTCTCAAAATTTTAAATTGGATTATTCCTTATAATACCCCTTTTTGAGAAAAATAACATCAAATATTTCTGAGGTTTCGAGTACAATTAAAATATGATGTCTCACAAAATGATAAAAATGTAATGTTCTTTATGCTTTTAGTATACCTATAATTTTGTTTTAGATTCGCTTGATATTGTACAAAAAAAATAAAAAATAAAAAATAAAAGATCTTACATTATGCATGTGTAGTGTATTATTTATTTGGTTTTCTATCAAAAGTATTTAAAATCAGTTAACGCGTTACAAGTTTCAAACCCTTTCTCAGTTAGTCAATTTGTGTTAAGACCAATTAAATTTGATAAACCTTATATATATAAATAATGTTGAACATATTCAAAATTTGAAAAATCTCAAGTTGGACACCATTTTCTAAAAGTACAAATTATTGTACTATACGTACCACTGCATCAATACTTCTAAGTTATTTAATTAAATATAACTCAATCTAAGCTAATATATTAAAGTATCGTTTATATTTCATTCGGTGGAAACGGATTCAAGGCCTCTTCGCATTAAAAGTTCCTTTTTGACAATATATTATATTTACGTTTCAGCTAGCTGGTTCAAGAACTAACGATTATTCAGATTGTCAAACCATGAAATTTTGAAAACCTATAATTAAATTATTAATAATAATTTATATCAAATACAAAATATGATAAATGAATGAATTAATTAAGAATGTAAACGCCTAAATGATAAATGAATAATTAATTAACAGTAAAAATATAAAATATGACGATTTAATGATGCAATACCCGGGAATAATAAAATAATGGATAATAAAATGATTAAGACTAACGAATTAAGTCCCCGATTAAAATCAAATAAACTTAACCCATGTTGACCCGCTACACCTAATGGTAAGTTACACTAAGAGATCACACCAAAGCCTCCACAAAAAATCCCCAACACGATTCCCTCTCTCTCTCCCATTTATTTCTCACTACCTCTCACTCCCCTCTCTCTCTCTTCATTTAAACCCCGCATTTAATACCCGACTTCTCTCCGTCTCTCCCCCTCTCTCTCTCTGTCGAGTCGCCTCCCTACCCGTCCCCCCTGTCTTTTCTCTCCGTCTTTTCTCCTGCCATTGCTCTCTCCGCCGAACTCTCTCTCTCTCTCTCACTTGAGATACTACTCGATGACCCTCTTGTTTCCCCATCACATCCTCCGCCTCGCCTCGGTTACTGCCTAGCGAGACTGATTCTCGCCGAAAATTTTCCCTCCTCTTGTCACCTCACCCCCAAACCATGTCTAGCCTTTGTGACCGTTGTCGTTGCCCTCCCCTATATAAGGAGCTCCTGGCCTCCCTCCTGCTCTCTGTTGTTAATTGGAATAACTCATGTGCTGAGAATAGCATGTTGCCTTAATCACTTGTTAAGTTGATAAGAACGGATTTGGTATTGGGTTGCGATTTTACTGAGAAAATGAGGGTTGGCCGGAGACTCCCCGTGGAGGAGGTGCTCGTTGTTGTTGCCACCTTCAATCCTTTGCCCCTTTTTTGCTTGTCTCCTCCTCCACTGGTAAACCCTAACTCTTGTTGGCTTTCTTTTACTGATTTTGCTTGGTTTGTGTAGTAGTTGTCTATTTTGAGCTCTTATCTGGTTCATTAGTTGATTGTGGCTTGGTTTCGCTGGGTTGCTTGTCGATTTTTATTTTGCCTTGGTACACTGGTACCGTGAGTACCAGTGAGGCGAGGTTGTTGCATGCTGGTTGACCTGATTGCTGGTTGCTTGAAACTTTATGTGCTGAATCGTATGCTGATATTGATGTGCTTATGAAACTGTTGGTAAGGTTGGGATGGGATGTGCCTTGATCCTTTTTGTTGGTACTTATTGGGTTGAGCATGTCTGACCACTTAGGGTGGGGAGTGAGACTGGTAGTTGTTATCTGATTTCCTGACATGGTTGATGCCCTTTTTTGTTGTTTTGTATGCTGGTTGAGTTATTCTGGAATTAGATTGTTATATTGGGCTGTTGATCCTAATAGGGCTTTAAGAACTGAACTACTGCCTGATTTTTTTTAGTTACAACTAGTTGTCCCCTTTGTGACCCTTGATTTGACTCTGGTCTGTTACTGAGAGGTTGGTTCTGTACTGATTTTTGTGAATTGATTGTTGTCTGACCCCCTGAAACCGCCCTAACTGGTTGGCTCTGTCTGGAACATTGATCTGTATGTGCATCTATTAGCTGATTTTCTGGTTTTTGACTTTCTGATCTGATACTACACTTGCTCTGGCTTGAACCCTATTTGGATGTTATATATATATATGTCACTGGTTTGGTTGGTAGGACTGATATTGCACTTGACTTGGTTGTTGCCCCTCTACTCTGTGCTTGTGTTCTCTTTGTTACCTTGATTTGGGTTGCTGTTTTGCTAGGTTGATCCACTACTGGTTACTGGTACCAGTGTACCTGTTAAGCTGGTTCATTCCTTTTGTTTGTTGCTACTTGATCCTTTGATCTTGGCCGATATTTTTCTTTACTGGGTTGTGGTGGCAATTCTAATATGTAGCAGTACTTGAATATAATCGGGCTGAATAGGAAAACTAGGGAATGAATTACCAAGTGGGCCTAATGACATACCTTAATGAATTACGGGCTGGATATGAATTAGGAAATGAAAGAATATTTAAGAAATCAGCCCAACTCTTAATAATCGGGATTTAAGACAAATGAACTATATTGGGCCGTGAGATAAAATATGAAATTTTACTAAAACCCTAATTAGGAGTAGTAATAAATAATAAATGCCCAATATTTAAAAGTCTCAATTAAAAAGTGAGTAATTAAAAATGTGCTAAAATAGTTGACGCCTCCCCGAAAGGTTCGATGGCGTCATGGACTAATACGTGAACTTAAATACGAGAAATGATTATATTCCCTGACCGCCCTCATTTCGGATTGTCAGTGCACATGAACAATTGGCTTGATAGTCAGCGTATGATCTCGTTCATTAAAACACCAACACACTTTAATATATTAAACACATTTAATTTAAATTTGTGTTTGATTGAGTTTCTTTTCTTTTATTTTCGTTTTTGTTTTTATTTTTCTATTTTTTCTATTATTTTAATTATTTATTTTACTTATACTTCTATAATATAGAAAATCTAATTTATAAAAATAATATTAATAAATGAAATAATATAGAAAATCTATTTTTTTATATTATTATTTCCACAGACTTTCTATTTCGGGTTTATTTGTCATTTCATGTCATTCATGTAGGTGTTTTATCAAAATATGCATAAAATATTATTTTACTTTCACATGAATGTAATATTACCTTTTGAACACCAGTATCGGCATTTGGGTCCAGTCTAGGAAAGAAGATCAAATCTTAAGGCTGGATCTAAATCCGTACTGAGTAATCTTTAAAATTACTCACGTTTCCACGATGGTTGTGGGATCCAGGTATTATCGGTTCGGGATTTTCTTGGAGCGAGTGCTAGGCACAGTCCTGCACGATGACATGGATGCTTCGCTGCATTTGCGTGTGAGCCAGGTAGTTGGATAGGTCCCATCGGGTTTTTGAGTTTTATTTCTTTCTTTTTGGTTTTTATTTTGAGAGATTTGCTGCCAATTCCGATGGAGCTAGCCCCGCCTATGCAGGCGTTGTATACTCTTTGTTCATTCTGGATTGTATGGTCATGTATTTATATTTATTATTATTATTTTATTTATTCTGTGATTGCTTTATTTTATTCACTTAGCCTTCCGTACACACGTCTCGTCGTGCGTACGTGACGGGATTAAGCACCCCTAATCCGATTTAATTATTCTGGGGTGTGACACAGATTAAGATTAACTAAACACTACTTTTGATAGAAATAATTTAACTAAATACTTCAGTTATTTCAATGAACACTTACTCATACTAGAGTTGTAACTCGAGTTTCACTCCAATAATATAGTCATCAAATAAATAATTAACAATATAAAATTTTAAATATACTTAATGAAATTTCACATTAAAAAATTTAGATATAATATTTTTAAATGTTAAATAATAATGATAATTATAATAATAATTATTATAAAAATAAATAATATAATTAACACAGATAATAATATATAAATAATCATTTTAAGAGTTAAGTTTCACATTAAGTATATTATACATATTATTTTAAATGAGGAGGGATAAACTATTTTATATAAAACTTAGATTTAAAAAGATGGAAAGATTTAGATAAAATCGATGGTGGAGAAAAATAATGATGTGACATGTTCGAAAAACTTAGAAGTTTAAGAGGTATTAAGAATTATAATGAAGAATTAAATAAATTAATGTATATTATTTTGTTCAGTCGCCACCTGTTCAAAACCCTTCACAACAATTTTGTTTTTTTAGCTCCCTCGCTATTATTTTTTTTGTCTCCCTGCTAATTCAATAATTGATTATCATAGGAACATTTATGCACTAAGATGATGTCTATTATTTTATTCAGTCGGAAATTTCCAAGAATCCTTCATATTCAATTTTATATATTTTTTAACTTTTTGGCTATTTTTTAGTTCAGACATTGTTCGGAAGCAATTAATGAATATTAAATTTTTGAACATTTATGTCATTGAACTCGATGCACAGATTTGACCGAATATTAAAATTAATGGGCGTAATGCATGGTAACAACGATAAGAATAACGTATCAACTCCAACTTTTCCATCTATCAAATGTACTTGTATGCAAAAATGATTCTTCTTAGAGTTATCCATTTGAAGACGATGAGGCTGAAAAATAAACGGACATGGTAATTTAATTTTTTAATAGAAATATTTAGTGGGTTTATCTCGGATCGATTGTTAGATTGTTGTAATGTAAATCATCTTTAGTAACTTCTTGTTCTTTTGGTTATATCTGAGAAAGAAGTTGATAATGTTTTCAAACAGAAAATGTTTTTTTTTTTTTGAAAAATAACAGAAAAGTTCAAAAATATATCCACAAATGAAGTTATCTTTTTGCAGACGCGGGCTGCGGGCCGAGCATAAATAAAATAACGCTAAAGAAATCTCAGAACTAAATAACCAGCAAATAACGAGGGGTAGAGTGAAAAAGTCCCATTTGTGTTTTTGACGAAAAAGAGAAAAAGTTTAAACAGAGAAGACAGGTTCCGTTGTTTGGAAAGAGAAAGAGCAGTACGAGACGCTCTCCCTCTCTCTCTCTCTCTCTAATTACCAGACTGCTTCTCCATATCTCTTTTAATACCTCTCCAAAGCAACAAATAAGAAAAAAAAAGGAGCTGGCCTTCATTTTGTACTCTCAAAGGCATCCGATCAGGCGATTTTCTATCTGTTCAATCGACACCTTTCTTCCCCATTGAGACGGTATCGCGATCTAATATCTTCTCGCACTGTGCTTCGCCACTGTCTTGTTTCAATATTTTTGAATTTTCTTGTTTAGGATTTCTTGGGAGGCATTGCTAGATTAGCTAAATAGCTAGAATCATCTTGTTTGGATAAGGTCACTCGATCTACTTAATTTCTCTTTGGAACTTAGTGATTCCATGTTCTTTTGGTTAATATCGTTCTAGTTGATTTAGAAGTTGTACTTTGTGTTGTTTTCTTTGCACGCATTTTGACATTGTCTCCGCTAGAAAAGACACCCTTCCTTGTTTAGTATTCTCACCCTTCCTTGTTTTATTTTGGTATATCGGGTTGATTATTTTATTCGATCTGTTAATATTTATCGAAGATTATCAATCTTTTATGTTACTATAAAGTCCATTGTCTTTGAATTTAGACAGATGCGCCTCCTTATTTCGACTCATATTTCCGTAAAATTATCCGAATTTATCTTTGACATTAGAAATAAGATTCTAAAATTGTTTTCCGATCTTCTCCATTTGTGTGGTTAAAAACGGAGCTGTCCGTTCCCTTTTTGCTGCATCTTTTTTGTTTAGGTGTAACTTCCTTTAGAATGATGTGCTGTCCTGTTTCTCTGAAGCGGAGAAGAAACTATCTTGTACCTCTTCCCCCAATTAAATAGTTGATGTACCCAGAGATAAGATTTTTGCCAAATTGGTCAGCAACAATAATATTTGCGAAATTTAAATAGTTCTTACTCTTTATAACAACAGGAAGTATTCTCTGAATTTTTATGCTGCAATATATTGTGAAATGTGTTAAAATTTGGGTTACTTTTTCTGTGATTCAATCAAATATATGTTGATCAGAGATGAGATCTTTCTTCACACCAACACAGATTGGGTAATTTAGTATGAGGAATGGATGACCACATTCCTTTTAGTTTCATTGTCCCCGAGGTTGTGATTGAACAATTATAAAGAACATTCACGATAAAACCTTCTGTGAGAGTGCATTTATCCTCTGAGAACCATAACTTTCTATTTCAATTTTTATGCATACATTTCAACTGGCAAACAGTCTATCCACAATTAGCACTAAGGAATTCTGTTTTGCGATTCCCATGTAGATATTGCTCGGAGTTCAATATGATGGGAGGTTTCTTGTCAAGATTATTTCTGTAAGAAGATCCCCTATTACTATAGTATTTGCTTTTATTTCTTTTGACTGCAATTATGCACGTCCTATTTACAAAGCACACTTAAATGTTGTTATGAAAACTATAGCAACACATGTTAGGATAGCTGCTAGCTGTATTTGCAAGGAAAACCTAGGCTTAATAAGCAAGCACT
>CAXKVV010001168.1:0-45968 GCA_964058805.1 Schoenoplectus triqueter | reverse complement strand
AGTGATGAGTCGGATGATGAGTTTGATTTATACACTATCTCTTGTTCAAGAAATTCTAGTAATATACATTTGTCTCATACTAGGACCCTTACACATTTTGAGTCATCCTCCAACATTCGTAAAGTTAGGATTCTTGAGCTAGAGAAGATGGTAAGCATTTACTAATCTAATATGGATGAGTTTGAAAGAATAAAAAATGAAGTGTCAAAATATAAGAGTGAAAATGTTATTTTAAATGTACAAATTCAAACTCTTAAAACTAAAAATAGGGCTCTCAAGACAAGTAGTGATTTGAGATATATCACCAACTTGGACCTTGAGCTTGTTTATGGAACAAGATGTTTTCATGATAAGTTCAGCTTAGGGTATGTTAAAGATTCGTCTTTTATCAAACTCTAAACCTAAAAAAATCCTACATTGAAAGGGAAGCAACCTAAAAATATTTTTGTTAAGAATGTCAAACCTAATATAAATAGAAATGGTAAACCAAATAACAATACCTATCAATATAGATACACTAACATGAAAAATACCAAGACTACTTTTAGGCTAAAAGGTGATAATAGAATATACCATAGGGGTTAATAACCTTTGAAAGTTCTAGAATGGTGGTATTAAAAGGTCAAAATAGTGCAAGAATGTAAAGAACCTAAGGTAAAAATGTATAAACCAATTTGGGGCTTAATGTTCAAGTGTAATGGCGGCGGAATACAATTTAAATCAATTCAATTCTCACAAGAATATAGTAATAAAAAATATGAGAAAAGAAAAGTAAAGATAAAACAAGAACACAAGATGTAACAGAGTTCGGCTTTAACAATGCCTACGTCTACGGGACCCTCAACCTCCAACAATTGAGGTTGAGCCGATATATTAAAAAAAAGTTTTTACACTTGTAGAACTCGGTCTCTAAGTCATTTCGAGTTTGGTGAAATATGTTTGAGTGTCATAGCATCCGGCTCTTGGTTGTGGCATCGGAGATTGGATCATGTCTCAATGGACTCAATCAAAAAGTTGGTATATTGTTAGTTTTTAATTCAAAAATATATTTAGTTATTTTTGAATTTTGATTTATGTACCTCAATAAATTCTTTATATTAAAATCTTACAGGATATAAATTGTTTCTATTTTTTAAGTTTCTTAAGTACTTATTTTATTTAGACTTTTTTTTAAAATGACTTATTTTCATATGCAAAAGATTGATTATTTTATTCTTATTTGAATTTCAACTTAAAAATAGAAATAAATACTTATGAAACTAATAAAAAGTAATTTTTTGTATCCCATAAGATTTTGATATAGAGAATTTTATCGTTTATAATTTTAAACTAAAAATATTATATTTTCTACCTTATAATTTATCTAAGCAAAATCAAATGAATAAGATAAACATCACACATTATATTTTTCTACTTCATGTTTTTAAACAATTTGTGCTCCATTTCTAATCATGTTGGTAATTAATTTATTCCTTTTTCTAATCAAAAAATTTACAAAAAAAATCACAAAAATGTGTTGCAGTTTTTAATTCAAATGGTAATTATATTATGCCTAACAATTGTTGGACCTATATTTCTCTATATTTGCTACTGACATCACATTTAAAAACAGAGCAAAATGAAACGGATATTTTTTTATTCCTAATATAGCTTTATATTGGCAGATTTCGGAGAACATTTCCGAAAATACTTGGTCCTAATTGGTTGTGGGTGTTAATAGAAAGTAATGACAATGATATTTTCTCATAATAATAAGGAAAGTTTTTGTATTGTTATCGTGTTCTTGGTCATTTTATCTAGTCATAAATCACTATCATCATTTAGTTCAAATGATACAAAGAGAGTTTTACTTTTACGCGTTCTACACAGAATGGCCCATTCGGAGAACCGGACTTATGGTAATTTATTTTAATTTTTCCTAACCGAATGTAACATATCAATATGCTTCTGAATCAGTAATTTAGCATAATTATCTTCTTATAATAACATCATGCAATTTAAAGTAAAAACTGGACGATTTAAACTATAAATATCTGTCTATATAAGTGGAAACACCAAATATATTTTTAAAAAGTAATTTAAATTGACGTTTGTAACTTTATAACTATTGAATCTAGTATTATATTGTTAAAGCTGATACATAAATATAACTGTGGCGGCCTATTTGAGTCGCACTTACTATACACCCGGTTCACACAACAAACGATAACGAACCAGTTTCGGGTTTACCCGTTACCGAGGCGACCCGCTTTCCACCTGGACCCCCTCCTCGGACCTCGGCTCCACCACTCATCCTTTGATGATTGATGATTTGATTCCTTTCTTTGCTTTGATCGTTCGGTTCTACACTTCTACTTTCCACCTTTCTTCTCCCTGCCCCCTTGGTTGCTGGTTAGGGTTTTGCTCCCAATCCTCTCCACACACAAATGGAGCCTTACACGAAGAAACGCAGGTCTAACGAAGGCCTTGCTCCGATCACTGCGACTGTCGGACCTTCTCCGTACTCGGCCACCGGTACTTCTCCTCTCCTGACGAAGGATGACGTGTTGTGCCTCATCGAGCCTCTTTCTCGCGACCAGCTGGCCGAGATAGTCGCCTCGGTCGCGTGCCATGGTGGTCCTGCACTCGATTTGGTCCGATCTCTCTGCAGCCGGGACCCTGCTCAGCGCAAGCTCTTCATTCGCGGCCTTGGTTGGGAGACCACGCAGGAATCTCTCAGATCAGTTTTCACTCCTTATGGGGAGTTGGAAGAAGCTGTCGTGATCACTGACAAGATCAGTGGGAGGAGCAAAGGTTATGGCTTTATCACTTTTCGCTACATTGATGGTGCGATTCTCGCATTGAAGGATCCGTCCAAGAAGATCGATGGCAGGATCACTGTTGTGCAGCTTGCATCACCCGGTCTCTCTGAGAAGTCGGCTCCAAATTCTGCCCAGAAAGCAGCCGACTTGGCTCTACGCAAGATATTTGTTGGTAATGTACTGCCTGATATGCCGTCAGAGAGGCTCCTGTCACATTTCTCGACCTATGGGGAGATAGAAGAGGGTCCTCTAGGGTTTGATAAACAGACAGGAAAGTTTAGGGGATTTGCTTTGTTTGTGTATAAGACAGTCAGCGGGGCCCAGGCAGCGTTGGCTAATCCAAACAAGGTTTTTGATGGGAACACACTTGTTTGTAAGCTTGCCGGAGAAGGTAAGAAGGGAAAGGCCGGTGGGACATCAGAACCAGGTCTGGTTGGTCCCACCAGTCAGAGTCAAACAGGTGTACTCAATTCTGATGTTGGTGTGTCTGGTATAGGTCTCTCATTGCCAGGACAGTATGGTGGTCTCAGTGCCGGATTATCTTCTTATGCTGGTTCTGGTACTGGGTTATCTTCTTATGGTGGTTCTGGTGCTGGGATGTCTTCTTACGGTGGTACCGGAACCATTACAGGAAATTCTTCTTATGGTCGTTTCTCCTTGCCAGGTTCTTTACCTGGTAATCATGGCCATTTCCCTTTGCCAGGTTCGTTACCTGGTAATCCTGGTCATGTAGCCCCCGTTGCTTCTCTTAACCCTGCTAACACTTCAAATGGGCTTGGTCTTGGAGCTCTCAGGCCTGGTGCACAATATGGGGGTGTAGTGGGTTTGGGTCTGAGCTCGGGTTCAGGCTTGAACTCTGGTTCAGGCATGCTTGCTAAAATGGGCTTGGGAAATTTAAGCAGTACTACATCAGCTCTACTCGGGGTAAACCCGGGTGTGGGAATGGGTGGAGGCTTTGTGGATGTGCCATTTCGGGGTCCTGATGGCCAGATGCAAGTGGGTTTGGGTCTCCCAGCAGGTGCTTCAGCTAGAATTCCGGGCAGGCCTGGGTTATATCCAAACTTGCCTCCATATTAGTGAGGTATCAACCAAACTGAGCTCTTTATTTCTCTTTTTTGTTGCATAAATTACTTGGTTTATCGCTCAAAAGCAATTTGTATATTATGAGTTTCATCCTGCTAAAATCTTAGTATTTGGTTGGCAAAGATTCCTCTTTGATCCTTCAAATAATCTACGACCTACACCTTGCATATAACAATAAGAAACACTACAAAGGAACTATTTGTGTTCATGAGAGAGAGTCCCTCTAGGATTTTAAATGCAGGCCTTAGAATAAACGCCAGAAATTTATATTGGATGCATCTTGCTTGTCATGTATTTTTTATTGGAAGTAACAAAATTTACAAATAAGACAATAAACAGGATTTGCGTAATGCACAAGGGATACATTACTCTTTTGTTATGCATATTTTTGACAGATTTCCTCTCGCCTGCCTATTTTTTCTGTTGTTGTGCTTTTCCCCCTATGCATATTGCTTTGTTATTGTTGGGCGGTGTCTTACTTGTGTAATATCTCTAACACAAATTGGTCATTTGTATGTATCATCCAAATGATGCTTGCTACAGAATGGTTATTAGCCATATAACTTAAACATTAAGATGATACCTTATTTTGTAGATATAAAATAACATCTTCTTTTTCCCCTTATATCTTAGGGTGCACATTGTTTTTCATTATGCCCCTTATCTACCAGATGGTTTGTGTTGCCAGTAGTTTTTATAATTGATCTTTTCAATTTGTTCTGTAAGTTTGTTTTTTAGTTTTGAAACAGTTAAGAAGGTTGTATAAACAAAGTTTTGAAAGGTTGATTGAATGGAATAAAAAATTTCCGACTTTGTATCAGTGAATCTCAGAAGATGGTAGCTATGTTGTCCATTAAATTTTAACCCTTAAACCATCAAACCTGTATCAATTACTGCATAAAACCACTTGGATACAACTCCCTAAAACTATAAACATCCCAAACAGATTTGGAATTAATAATATCAGCAACAAATGAAAAATCCACAATCGACAGTCCTTATACATTAAGCTGGCAGGAAAACCACCTAAATATACTTGAAACTTCAGTTCAAGCTTCTTCAGCAGTTCTTGAGAGCCAACTCCTCATGTACAGCATCAGCATATGTGTTCTGACCTTAAAATCCGGACCATTTTCTATGCTTGGCCCCACCTGCAAAGGTAGTCTTCACCATGTACAGGCAAATTTACCTTCAACTGCTCTTCTTGATAGCTGACTGTATCTAGAAATGACAAGCAAATCAAACGTTCTTGTTAGGCTTTTACAGTTTTTTACAGAACCTCTGGATGCACACACAAATACTTAATTCTTTTCCTTTGCATCCAATATCTCATACAAACCCTAAAGATTTCATAAATCTGGATTGATATTGCAATTAAAATGAAGAATACAAGCAGTCCAAAATCATGAAGTGCGTGCTAAAGAGCAATTAACTGAGACATTTCTACATTTCTTAGTAAAAGAATAGACAAGCTTTGTTTGCCCTCAAACCTCTTTTCCACATATCAGCCTGTTATTTTTCTTTTATTACCACTATGACAATCCTAATTTTAAGAGTTGCATGTGCTTTCCTTCCCAGTATAGTATCATTGTTTTTTATCCCCTAACATTTAGCCATAATATATCAAAAATGACTGTATCGTCATCTTCCTTTTAAGGAGGAGACAAGAAATGACTTGATAATGAAGTTACTTGCACTCATCAGTTAACGTACCTACTGTATTTCTTCTAATGTCACAACTTTTCTGTTATCCTAAAAAAATTCTGAGAAAGTATATTGTTGAGCAAATCAGCTTTCTTTAAGAAACGTTGAGAAGTATGGATTGAAAAGCATGGTCCTGTGACCTGCTGATACAAAAATGTTGCCTTTTTACCGCTACACTGTTTACAGTCAATTCCAGTTTCTGTCATGTTTCGAGCTCCTAAAGTATCTTTCACAAAGGCAATATTTTCCACCCCTTATTTTCTAAAAGTAGATCTGTTTTTGTCTCCGAAACAATGACTCCACCGAACAAGAGCATATTTCTTCTTCACATCTAGGAATTCTCCTAGTTTCTTTTCTCTAATTTAGAATCTTGTCCCATCAGTTTATTATGTGTACAATGTATTGTTCGGGACCTTGGGTGCATTTGTTTTCTTTCGTTTTTGTTGGTTGGGGCAGGGTTGTGGGTAAGAGTTGTACCTTTTCCTCGTTTGTGTGCGCAATTGTTTTTGGAAATAAGTATATTAGCTTTGAGACGGAACATTTCATCAATATTCTCTTGGGGAACCCTTTTCTTGTTTGAAAATAAGTATATTTGATGTTTTGGAACACATTGGAAACTTAAGTACATTGGAATAAATTGACAGAATCATAAGTAAAGTGTGCTTGTTGCATATAATTGAAGTATTGAACATAAAAGTTGACCACTGTAGCATGTGTGTGCATCAGGATTGATCATAGTACTCAAAAGGCTTTTGAATAATTCCTTTTTATTCTCAATACACAAATATATTTGGTATTTGGCATAAGATGGCTATATGAAGTGCACATTGGGTGGTAAGGACAGATTTCACATGTTCGTCTTTCTCTATCATTGTTTTATTATTCACTTGATCGTTTATTATCATTGTCACCATTCTTGTGTTATCATCGTGTAAATTATTGTACTAATCACTATCAGTAGCACTATCTTGCAAAATATTGAAAATCTACCACCTACTCGTTGGGCTTAGAAACACCAAGGAACTCTTCCTGATTTTACATTTTATCAGTAAAGAAACATTTATCCTTTTGAAATTATTCTAATTAGAGCAGGTAACAGAAAAGAAAATGGCGGTAAACAATAATCAACTGATTCATACTATGGATTGATGATTGCAACAGAGAAAACCTTCAAACCCATGAAATAATTGTGTAGAAATGTAGTCTATTATTTTATCATGCTAAAAAGCATTCCATTTTGTCTGATTTTATTTTATGGTTGTGTATTACAATGATTGCATTTGCAAAGCTTGATTCTAGAGTTCATGTTTTTGCTTCATATAAATGAATCTTGAGGGAAGTCATTAAAGAAACTGCAGAGGAATTGGATCTGTACTAAGATCAAAATTTGATTTTGCTTCAAAAAGTTAGTGTAATTTTAAATTTTTGTGTAATGCCTCGCTTGATTCAGGTATATTAAATGCAATCTCTTGGAGTATGTGAAGTTTCCCTGCTTTCATG
Organism: Schoenoplectus triqueter; assembly: GCA_964058805.1. Lineage (NCBI taxonomy): Eukaryota > Viridiplantae > Streptophyta > Magnoliopsida > Poales > Cyperaceae > Schoenoplectus > Schoenoplectus triqueter. The sequence continues at coordinate 38,880 of CAXKVV010001168.1, read as the reverse complement.
GATCAGATGGTTTCTTAAGTAATAGAAGTTTGAATTGTTAGCTTTTAAGAGGACAATCATACAAATCCAATTCTCTCTTAATTATTGTGTGCTATCTTATTAGCATTTTAGTCATCTTAGAGTAAATTGTATTAGAATGAACTTCTGATTGCATGATATGTTCTCTAGCTTTAGATATTGGATGAAGATTTACTTCATATATGTAATGTCACTTATTTTATTTGATGATAAAGATGTGCATTTTTCTTTCCTTTGTCTTTTGATAACAACGGGCTGTTATATTTACATGGTGTAAGGCAGACTTAGGGACCAGTAACCTGGTATAGGAAATAAGAGGGGGTAAAAAGAAAAAGAAAAGTATAAGAGATGCTAGCTTTAATTGGCCTTCAGTCATAGAGATGTAACATAGACGATGATACTGTAGAATACCAAATTAATAATATAAAACTGTCTTATCTTAGATTTTTGTTGTTTTATTAAGAAGTTCAAAGAATGAAATGGAAGCTCTGTTAAGTTACAAAAATTGTCCATCTTTTATGGTTTCAGTTTGTTTATTTTTGCTTGGAACTGATGTTTTCATTGCTGTTTGTGCTTTATATATGCGTGATCGACTGATTGTGTTTGCTCTTAGTGTGGATCTGGGTTTTTGTGTTGGTTATGTTCAAATGCCTTGGTACAATTTTTTGTGCACTCATGTCAAAATTATCAACCACTGGTTATGCATCTGCATATTCTGAGAATGTCAATTGATCTCACGATATTTTTTTCCTGAATGCCATCAAGTCAAGAAGTTATCGATTACCATATTCTCATCTAAAGATGCAAGTGCTCCGAGATTGTAAGCTAAGATACTTGCACAAACACTTCTTTTTTTTTTCGTTTTTGTTGTGAAAAGTTGAAAAATCAGAGTTAAAAGAGGCATAGCACTGAAGCTAGAAATGAGTGCTATGTTGCACTTCTTTTTTATGTACTTATTGGCAGTAGAGGATTAATTTTATGCTTAGGCTCTCACATCTTTTGACAACATTTTATTATCAATTGCATTTTTTTGTTTATTCATGTGGGTTTTGCTGTGACTGGAGTTTAAATTTGAGGTATTGATAAGTTGATTAGCAGCAACAAGATCGGTGTATGTTTTAGGTTTTCCTTATCTATTAAAAGCTTCAATTTATTTATTTATTTCTGTTTATTGACCAACTATTTTCTAAATTCAAGTCCCATATTAGTTGACCTTTCATTTCTAGCCTACTCCAATTTATTTGGGATTAAAGAATTTGTTGTTGTTGTTGTAAAAAAACACCTACAACCTGCTGCTGCGAGTTACCTCTCAACTGTTTTGATTGCGGAGACCTTTGTCATTATGACAGAACATGTATATTTTGTTTTGTCTTAGTGCTATTAACAATTGCACCATTCTGTTTGATTTTGGGTGACATTTTCATGTGGTCATCATCAGTTGGTTTGCCTTGGTGCTATTACCAATCCCCAGTTGAACAAGGTCATGAATAAGTTGTTGTACCATTTTCATTTGCTGCTTTCATAAGATTGTGATGCTAATTATTTCACAGTGATCTTTGACCATTTAAATGTATTGCTTAGGAAGTAAGATCACTGGTGCCTTTTTTTTTGGTTATTAAGTTCAAGGACAAAAACCTGGACCCTTTTAAATGATCAGCTCCTGAAAGAAAGGGCTCCTACTATTTTGTGTTGTTATGCTACTGATGAAAATATGTGACTCTGAAAAAGATTGGTACATGAATTTTTATGAGAGCTCAATCCCCAGAGCGAATGTAAAGTATTCTGATAGTGGAAGCACAGGCTATTCAAAGATAGGATGATTTGATGCCGGTGTAGTTCGGTATGTGGATTGAACGAGGTGGGTGGCAGTGAGGAGCCTTTTATATATTTCTGTTCCCTTATTTTTGCTGAATGTAAAAACCAATTTGACATGATTGTTGTAATCTGTAACAAGCTGACTTCAATGGAAATATAGACCTTTCAGGTTTATCCCATTCTATTCATATTTAGCTGAATTCAAGTGTAATTCTAGGAGCTACTAGTAGATGACATGATTTGCTAGCTTCAACTCGATTCTAATTTACAATAAAGCGATCCAAAAAGGGAAAAAAACCCTCTGCTGCTTAGCTTTTAGAGTTCATTTTTTTATTGAGGAGCTTAATTATTTTATTCTCTCCAAGCTTTTTGAAACAAGCATAACGAATTAGCGATAACGGGTGACGCAGTTTTTTTTTAATTGAATAACAGTTAGATGCAAGGAGCTAGGAATCGTTCAAGGTAACTTACAAAATCAGTTAACATGATCGAGTTTACACAATTAATATCAACAACAATAGCAAAGTCTTTAATCTCAATTAACAATAACAACAACAAAACCTTCAATCCCAATTTAATAAATTGGGGTAGACTAAAAATGAAACCCTTTAATCTCAATTAACAATAACAACAACAAAACCTTCAATCCCAATTTAATAAATTGGGTAGACTAAAAATGAAACCCTTTAATCTCAATTAACAATAACAACAACAAAACCTTCAATCCCAATTTAATAAATTGGGGTAGACTAAAAATGAAACCCAATAAGAGATCTCATTCGACTTTACACAATTAATATCATTTATTAAAACAGGGAATACCGAATTTAAAATAACTCTTGAACAATGTAATTAATTTAAAAATATAGAGAGAAACTGATCACTTCTTGCAGACTACTCCAGGGCCGTCCATGCCGCTAGCACACTTGATATCAGCCAAATCAGACATCAGCTGTGTTGCTTTTACGCCACGATGAAATCGTGCAACAACACAATCGGTAGAGAATAAACCTGAGGCGGAGTAGTTGCTTGCACCACCCAAGACGGGCATCTTAGTCCTGACATCGAATCGGTTCACATAATCTGGCCTGTAAGTTTGGCCAACCACTCCATGCACATCGCTTGTGAGCACGTCGAACTTGAATGCAAGGTCGAGGTGAGCCAGGCAGTCATCAGCTGTCACACCGTAGTTGTGAATCCTAGAATCCTCTTGAGTAATAGGCACAACATTTGCAATGATCTTGAACCTTCCCTTGAGCTCTATCATAACTGTGTTAACTGTTTTCGTGCGAGAGATTTTCAATGTAGGCACATAAAGAGATTTCCACTCTGCATCGTCGACTTCTAGCAGGTAGACATGCTCTCCATCAAAAGAGATATCAAGGTGGTCGCTTTCGTCGTCCCAAGTGACAGTCTTCCTTGCCCCAATGTAGAGACGGTGCTCATCAAAGAGGACAGCAATTGCTTGGATCCAAGTAAAGTCACGAGTGTTGGAGGGGCTTCGCTTGCCTATGAAGTGTGCGTTGATGTGTAGATCAGAATCTGAAACGATGCAGAAATCATGATCCTTATGACCATGAAAGTAGAAAGAGTTGCCATCACCACCGATGAAACGCGGATCGCCACATGCACCAGGCTTGTCACACACTACATTTTAACAAAAAATAATTAGAAAAAGAGTGAGAATAACATTTCAATTATTAACACAACAACATATAGCAAAATTTTAACTCATCACAGAAAACATATACTTTAATTTGCAGTCATTTCCTACAAATTAATAGACATCCGTATATATAAATATACTGACCACAGACAGGTTTGCAATTGTGCTTGCAATCCATTACACATGATTGCGGGCATGAAGATGGGCAGCACACTTGAACACCTTTGCATGAGGGATGTACATCATGGCCGACGAAAGGGCATTTTACCGTCTTCGGCTTATTCTTAGGATGGCCCTCATGATCCGCCAATGTTGTTATGACCGTCGTTAGGAGGAGAGCTGCGATGAGGATGAAAAAGTGCGACGACCGTGCCATCTCAGTTTCTGCCTGGAAACTTTGAGCTAGATAGTATATATGCTAGCTTAGCTTATTTCGTTGTGTTGATGAAGTGAGGTGTTCTCGTTTGGATGGGTTTAACATCCATTGGAAGCTTCTATTTATAGTAGAGCTAGTTGACTTTGTGAAATTAACATGCTGAGCATGTAGGATTGTAGGTACCGGAAAACAGTTTAATTAAAGTGTCGTGCTTGAGTACCCCATGGCTAGCTCATGCTTAAATTGAACTATAGCCAGATAAATATTTGCGTCTAGGAGCTAGCTAGGAGATTATTTTACAATCGTTCAATAGAAAGGAATTTTCGATATGTGTCTAATTAAAAGAAATATTTCAGCAAAAACATATTTAGGGATGTGGACATTACTTGCAAATTTCAGAAAAATATTGCTAACACCGTAAATAACGTACATAAATGTAGGACACATTTATATACTACGGGCACGAACTTCTTGCTTCTTAATTAATCTATTATTTTATTTTGATGAACTTGTTGGATATATGTGTATATATTATCCTAATTATTAAGTATTTGATTTATATTTTTTTAGTGAGACTCGACTTGCTTCTGAAATAGTAATACCTATTAAGTTAGTCCTGCGCACCACGCTTGTGAGTAATCGATGACCAACAATTCTGCCTAAAGTCTTCGAAGGTCAAGTCAAATTAAAATATTCATAAATTAATACCCTCCATTTATTGCCGAACGTTGATACTATCACTTCAAATCAAATGTGGAACAACGAGATTCAAATGAAAAATAGAAAATAAATGGTAAAAAGTATTCAAATTTTCTAAGGATTTTTTAACTTTAGTTAATTAAGAACTTTCTATATATATTTGAAATCAATTAAGAAAAACTAAAGCTATTTGTTAGCCTTATAGACTATTTTATTAAATTTCTTGCATATTGAATATTTGATGTTCGATTAGAAGTAATTAATTAGAGATTATATGTTATGAGTAATTTTTATGTAGATATTTTGATAGGGTTTTGTCTATTAAATTGGGTCAAAATCACTGTGTTTGTAGTTATTTTGTTTTAGAATTGTTACAAAAATATAACTGTTATATAGATATTTATTTGTGCAAAAATAAAAAGTTAGGGTAAAATGGAGCAAAACGAACAAAGAATGGAGCAATAATCTTACATCAGAGGACACCACAACCTTGGTTGTGGTCTGTACTGATGACATTATTGACTATGTGACATTGTAATATAGAGAGAATTTATTTTTTATTTCTGAACTTTTATAAAAAAAATCAAGATAGTTCTTAAACTTTCAATTGTACTAATTGGTCCTTGATTTTTATATAAAACACTAAGTTGTGTCCTTGTAATTCTCCAAAAAAAATCAAATTGATCCATAAACTTTAAAATACACGAAATAAATCTTTGAACTTTTGATATAATCACTAATTTTGATCCCGAAACTTAAATAAAAAAAACTAATTCTGTCTATGAGGATATTTTATTTATAATGATTAATGAATTTTAAATTATTCTTGCCATACAATAATAAATTCTTTGTCTATATGTTCATTAATATTTTTTATTTTTTCTTAATAAAATATTTTTCTTTTTCTTTTGTTTAAACTTTAAAAACAAAACAAAAACTCAAAGAACCAATTTTATTTTGAAAGTTCAGCAACCAAATTAGTTTTTATATTAAAAGTTTAAGGATGTATTTGATGTACTTTAAAGTTTAATAATCAATTTTTTTTGAATAAGCTTAAGAATCAATTTCTTTTTAAAAGTTGGGTTCAATTAAAAGTTTAAGAACTAACTAAGTTTTTTTTTTTATAAAAGTTCAGGAACTCCCTTTTATTTATTTTTATAAGTTCTCTCTTTGATCAAATGATTTAATGCTTTTCACTAATATTGTAGAGCTCTCAGTATATTTTTCATCAAGTATTAAAACTCATCAATTATACAAGTATATAAAAAGTTATCGCCATTACAAGTTTAAGATATCAGTGTGTCAAGATACTAGAATTAATGACCTTTGGTGTTGTGGATCTATTTTCTCTCGATGGGAAACTCCAAACTCACGAAAATTTAAAATTGACAGAGTACTTCGATAGATTTCAGAAGTACGAGAACATAAAATTTGGACAAGCAATCAAAAAGTTACGAGGCTTGCAATGACACCCGTGGGGTTGAACCAGTCATAACAGCCTCGAATTTACATTATCCATTTTTAAGATCTGTTTGAATCCAAATTTATATATTTTTCGAGTAGAACTATTTTTTTGTAATTATGCGTGAACCGGAAGGAATGTTTGATTGAGACTCTTCTCAAACATCTCTCCCCCAGAACCGAAAGGGTTCAAGAGCAACTGCATGCATTAGGGTTGCAAAAAAAGCTCACGTCTCGTGGCTAGGGCTGTACAAAAAGCTGACGGCTAGTGGCTCATTCGAGTTCGGCTCAATATTTTCATGGTTCGGCTTGAGTTCAGCTTGACTTTTTATCAGCTTGGCTTGAGTTCGAATTCGTTACCGTTTTCAATGGCTCATCTCGATTCGACTCGTCAATAACTCATTATTGTTTTAAAATTAATAAAATATAGATAAATTAATTAATATTCTTTTAAAAATGAGAAGAATACACTTATTTACGATATAATTATGATGATAATGTAAAAATATTAATTATTTTTTAAAATTTTATTATAAAATTATTAAAATATTAATTATATCAATTCTAATTATTTATAATTATATTAAAATAAATATAAAAATTATAAAAATTGAGCTCATATGGAGTTCGAGCTCGGCTCGAGTTCGAGTCAGTTCAGCTCGGCTCAGTTCCAGCTCAGCTCGACTTGATTTTAACTCGGCTCATGGGCAGCTCTACTTGTGGCTCGTTCGAGTTCGGCTCGATATTTTTGTGGTTCAGTTTGACTTTTTATTAGTTCGATTTGAGTTTGAGTTCGCTACTGCTTTTAATGGTTCGTCTCGGTTTGACTCGTCAATAGCTCAATATTAATTTTTTTTTATTATATTTTGATTATAAAATTAATAAAATATAGATAAATTAGTTAATATAATTTAAAAAAATAAAAAAATATACTTTTTTATGTTATAATTATGATGATAATGTAAAAATATTAATTATTTTTTTAATTTTTATTATAAAATTAATAAAATATTAGTTATATTAACTCTAATTATTTATGATTATATGAAAATAAATATAAAAATCATAATAATTGAGCTCGAGTTCGGTTCGAGTTTGAGCCAACTCGGCTTAATTTCATTTCGGTTCAATTTTAGCTCGACTCAAATTAGCTTGACTTGTTGCCCTATCATGCATTTCCTTTTTTTCTCTTTTTTCTCATTCTCTATCTCTTTTGTCGATTTATGTTTGTATCGTCTCTCTGCCTCCATGGAAGACTGAGACTTAGTTCTCTTGGCGTAAAAATCATATAACAAATATTTGCTTTTTAATTATAATTTTACTTTACCTAAGACCCGATTAGGGATAATCTAGGACTTCGTGTCACAGTTAGATTAGAAACCCTAAAAAAAATACTAAGCTAAATAATATATCAGGACAATTACATTTAATGGACTTATATATGAACCCATAAAAACACATTTTTAGTATAATTTTTGGGTGAGGTTATGGTGTATTGTAATATATGGATGTATTTGTGTATTGTGTTAAAATTTTAAATTTTAGATGTCAAATAACCGGTATGAACCACTCATTATTATCTCTAGAAATTTATTTGATTTAATGATTTTGGATCGTGCAATAATAGTGATTTTCTTTTCATCCGAAAAAATAATAAAATATTTTTTTGGTGAGGAAGAAGAGTTTGACGATGGATATAATGATGAGAGGTTTGGTTCGGTCATTTTTCACTTAAATTTTGAGATATTAATGCAATGTATGGATATATCCGTATATTACAATGTAGCATAAATTCACACATGATTTTTTATTTTGTTATTTTATTTATTTACTTTTCTTTAGAGTTAGTAATTTTGGATCTATATTAATATTCTCCCTTCTAAAGTTGGTTTTGAAGATAATTGAATAGTGAGAAATCTAGTACTAAATTTATCGACATCTCTAGATCGATCCCTAATACAACAGTAGATTTGTACATTTGTAAACTGACTAATGAGTACTTTGAACTATAAATATTAAAAGCACACATCTCAACATTCATCCCATTTTATCATTTTTTTATGTGCAAGTTGTATATAATAATATTTTTAAGATTCTAAATTGCGTTATTGCTGTGTCTTAGAGAGGTTTCATTGTCTTCAGGGGCGGAGCCATATTGTGGAGGGAGGGGAGGAGGGGAGCCAGATCTGCTGTTGTACGGTACAGTACGGCACAACACGTAGTCCGTTCGATCACTTCGAGATTCGTGCTAACTCGAATCTTAAAGTATTAACTTGAATCTCGAAGCGATCGAACGGACCACGTGCTGCGCCGCACCGTACCGCGCGACAGTGGATCCGGGTCCGGGGAGGAGGAGCGTCGTCTTTCTTAGCCGGTTTTTTTCCCCAAAAGTACACCTTCAATTATATATGTTTTCAAAAAAAATTAAAAAAATATGTTTATACTAATTTTTTTTTTAAATTTATCCCTTCAAAGAAAATTAGATTTTTGCCCCCTAAACCTAATGACAATGTCTAGATTGTCTCAATAAAAACTATCGCGGATATAGCAGTTCGCAATAAGCTTATAACAACAGTTATTTCTACGTGACCTTGTTTAACTTTTAAAGTTTTCATAGAATTAACAATATTAAGTAAATGGGAATCTAACTAAGATGAATAAATTATTTTCGCAACTGACCTTAGCAAATAAAAACCGACTTCTTGTGCACTATAAAAGTATATTTCGAAGAAATTAGGTGAGAGATTAGAAATTAACTTGCTAAAAGAAATGAAATTGAGGATAGAAATTACGTGAAGAATTTATATAAGCACCAGTGGTCTAGTGGTAGAATAGTACCCTGCCACGGTACAGACCCGGGTTCGATTCCCGGCTGGTGCAATTTTTTTCGTTTTTTATTTTACTTTTTGTGAAATATTATTTATCTCTTCCAGGCCCCAGACCCTGTACCTCCGGATTCTGGTAACTCTAACCGACACTGGCACACTGCTGACTTCTCTCGCTTTCACACCAGTTCCCTTGTTCTACACAGTTATCTTTTTCAACCCGTCGAATAACAGACATCGCACGCACCTCTCGATCCAGTCTCTCTCTTTCCTTTTTCGAATTTCCGTTCTTTGGTCAGCTAATTGTACAACCAATTAATTCTAAATCGACAAGTTGTTTATTCTCGTTTCCAAATGGAAAAAGAAAAAGAAGAGAATGTGAAGGCAGTTAGTTGAAGGGGAGAACGAGGAGAGCGAGGCATTGGAGCTTGTTCTCTTCCAAGTATCCGAGTGCTATGTTTACTTGGTACACTTCCGGTACCCACTTCAATTGATTACTGGTAGATTGAATTCGTTAGGGGTTTAACGATATGATCTTTTGCGTGTAGATACCTCCAAGAAAGACTGCAGCCTCTTACAGGTACCTTAGTTGATTTTTGCAATACCTCAATTGAAACTATTGAACTTCTGTCCATCTTCAGTTATATAAACAAACTTCAGTTCTCTTCAATTGTCCCAAATTTGCCTGGATTTATCCTCAATTGTTTGATAAGAACTAATAAATCAATTTAAAACAAAACAAATCCAGGGATTAGGGATGGGTAATTTGACCAACTATAGAGGTCCTTTTATAATCCAACTTTCAGGAAATGCAACATTTGAGCGTTAATTGATTTTTTTGATACTTGCGAGGATATGAAGGGTTACACATGTAAAATATTAACATGCTAACTAAATTTTAACAATCTCAGAGCTGATGAATGGGATGTCAACAAGTGGGTTTGGGAAGGCATTCTTAAAGTCATAAGCAAGGGAGAAGAATGCATTATTCGTCTTGAAGATAACAAAGCAGGTTTGTATCAAGCTGGTATGGTAGAAGTAATACCCTTAATAGAGCACTTGTGCTGTATCAGTGTATCTTATTGTTTCAAAAGAAATGAATCATGTCCAATAAAGTCTTATTCCTCCTCTCGGAGACACCATTCCATTGAGGTATTCTGAGAGGAGTGAGCTAAAAAATGTTTGTACCCTTAATAAAGCATTTTAGCTGTATCTATATACCTTATATTTTAAAGAGAAAAATAACTGTTTGTACCAATACCTGGTATGTTATCATTTAATAGAGCATCCGAGCCAAATCAATATACCTGACTGTTTCAAAAGGAAAAAAGAAAGAAAAATCTCAAATGCCTTTGCTGTCATGTTCCCTTTGATGCTTATTATCTCTTGCACTACTCTGTGAAAGAAGTAGGTGAAAGAAGTAGGTCAATGCGGGGTCTTATTGAAGAAATTAATATCTCTTCAGACATTGAAAAATTGTGGCCCATGTTATTTATTTTCACTTTCTCCTTCTGTTCAAAAAATTACCAGAGCTCTCATTTCTTTGCTCACGGCTTTCTCCTACGAAATCTCATAAAGGATAGCTCAGGAAATTTATATAATTCTACTTCAAATAACTTTCTGAAAAACTCATTTCTCATTCTACAATGGCCAAGTTACTTCCTCATTCTTTCAAACTCATAAATTACAGAAAAAGAGGGGTTGTGATACAACAACAGAAACAACAAAAACTTTTTAGTCCCAACAGGTTGGAGTAACTAGAAATGAAGCCCAATTGGGTTTGATATACTTTTAAATTCATAAATTTGGGTTCACAAGAAATAGAGGCTTATAGGTTATATCTCTTGTGTCTTCTTTTTGGGCTATGATAGCCCCTTTCTTTTTCAAAAAGAAGGAAAAGGAATCAAAAGGGAAAAAAAGGAGAACCTTTATACAGTATAAATGTATATATATATATATTTTCCAGGAGAGTTGTATGCTAGAGCATTTCTCAGAGAAGGTGAACCACATCCAGTTGAACCCGTCATAGATAGTAGCAGGTTTGTACCCCCTTTTGGTAACATTCTATGTTAGACTTTACTGGTCAAGTAACATGGTACCAGTTTTATGCTTTTTTGCATGAATTTTAGTTTATCTTTTTGGTTAAATTTTGTATTTGTTTTGTCTTTCAGATATTTTGGTCTTGCGGATTGAAGAAAACATAGGTAATCAACTATCTCAAAATTTTATTTTACACTTCATTCCCACTTTTCAATTAAGAACAAAATCTAATGTTTTCCCATGAAGAAAGGATGAGATCTCCGTTTGTTACTTGCCTCTATTGTCATCTCTTTTACTTCAGAAAAAAATGAATATATAAGTATATTGATTAGATTTCACAAAACAAATAAGATATTAAGAATATTAAAATAATGAGTTACAGATAGCCGTCAGAGGCATGCTTTTATTGGTATTGGTTTTCGTGAAAGGCCTCAAGCTTATGACTTCCAAGCTGCTCTTCATGACCACATGAAGTAAGTTTTTATTTAATTTTTGTGTTATCTTAGTGTCATTTTGCTTGTTTCTAATCTTGGGAAGGCACAAAGTTACTTTGTTGTAGCAAGTCTGACAAATTGAGTTCCAATATGAAAGTGCGAGGGATCTTAATATAATCCCTTTTCATGTGTGTTCAATCATTATGCATTTACCTGCTGACTTCTTGGTGACCTCGAATATGGTTGAGATCTTAATCTGATCCAGGTCTAGGTTATCTTCAGATCACCAACTATTTACATAGTAAAGAATCAGTGAATCTCTTCTTTTTTTCCCTTTTATTTTAACGCTGTATTTTATTTCCTTCACTTCAAACAAGGTACTTGGATAAAAAGAAAACTGCTGAAGAGATGGAGCAACAATATCAAAACACATTATCTGTTGATTACAGTCTCAAAGAAGGCGAAACCATAGTTCTACGGCTAAAAAATGTAAAAATGTGTTTCTCCTTTTTACTGTGACTTGGAAATGATCAATTTATGAAATCTTGCAGGAGCATTTTTTAGTTTTAATTGTATACCAAAAAGGAAGGCAGTACCTGATTTCTTGCTTGTCCAAACAACATGCAGTGAAAATCTAGTGTGGTACTGGTACAAAAGTGAATGCTGGTACTAAATTGGCTGTGTTCTTGTCCTGTTGTCTCTTTTATTGTGGCTTGGTATGTTATTTGGTCAAACATGGGTCGAGCTGTGCCAACTAAGTCAAATTGAGGCATAATTGCATTATTGATTAATAAAGGGTTTTTGATGTTATTGCTCAATTGAGGTTTGCACTGTCATTTACCTGACTGGTACTATACTAAAACTTTATTTATAAATATAATACTTGACATAATTAATCTTTGTGCAGAAAGAGGGAGGAAAACGGGCCAAATCAGCATTTTTTGAACAAGACTTGAGCGAACTTTCATTGACTGATAATAAAGCATCGGGTGTGAAAGAAAGCTCCACTTTGTCCCTTAAGTTGCCCCCTCCACCCCCATCTTCTCAGAGCTTGTCGCTACATTCCCCCCGAGATTGTATTAACACGAGTCCCCACTCAACAGGAGAGAACAGTAGTCAGGATACCACTGCAGATGATTTTGGGGATTTCCAGGTGGCAGGTTGAGTCAGAAACTGCACTTTTGAGTGCTCAAATTTGTGTATGAAATTCTTTTAGCACAAAGTGATATTTGTTCTTCTTCTTTTTTTCTGTTTCTAGAATGTTATATTGCATTATTTGTTGTCCCTTCCGTGACTTTCTTCCTCTCTTTGTTGCAATAGTGAGTTGTATGTTATAAGCCATAAGCATTCCTGTGCAAGTGTTGTATGTTATATTGCAATAAGCATTCTTTTGTTCGTGACCGTACTAAAAAGTACTGACAAGTTTCTCCTCATTATTTTTATCCATTGCACTCTGCTCTCCGCCTCCCTTCGTTTTTCTCCTCCCCGTCTTCCCACTGGATTTTGAAAAAATAGTAAATATTTTCGATAATATGATTTTAAATATTTAATATCATACATAATGAAATAGTTATGCAAATATTTCGAAATATAAAATTTCGTAGTGAAAATTTTTCTTCATCAATATGATTATGTATTATTTTGAGTTTTATTTTGTTATTATTTTTAATATGTAAAAAATATTATTTTAATATTTTTTTATTAGATAATAATATATGTTAAATTATTAATTTTTTTATTTAGTACCGAATTAATTAATAATTTTAAATTAATTAATAATTTTAAACTTAATAAGTTATTACAGTATAATTATCTCTGAACTAAAATACTGCACCCCGCCCCTGCTTCCAACTTTCGTTCGCATCTCTCGTATATTGAAACGGTACTCTCTCTCTCTCTCTCAAATTGAGGTTGAGGTCTACTGCTCTACTGTGAGTAAAGAAGTAAATGTGAACTTTGTTCTCCCCTAGTTTTAAAATTTTGGCTCTTCCTTTTGTTCGGATATTTTCCTATGGTTATTTTTTTCTTGAAGCTTTTTGATACTGCATTTTTGTAATTGACTGTTCGAATTGGTTTATATCTCCTCTATGTTAACCACATTTTAGAATTTTGTTTGAGCATTAGTCCTTTCAGGTTAGATTAACTCGGCCTTTGTTATCAAATGCATTTGGTCACAAAAATATATTAGTGGATGTTAATAGAACGAACTTAGTACCTCAGTTGTTAATTGGAAAATTAAAGTAGCGGTAAGTGCAAAATTCGTTATTGATCACACATTCAGTTTACTTAAGCTTAAAAAATTGTAGTAGAGGCACAAAATTTCAGAGAGCAAAAAGACACCATAACTTGGAACAAAGGGTGAAAACATTCAGGAGGTCTTTTCTTACTAAGTTGCTTTGCAATTTTGTTAAATTATTGTTGTACATTTTGATAGAAATTATGATTTATTCGTAATATATTTTGTTAAAAATCACAGTCCATAAAATAACGTAATTCATATAAAATAATAGATAATAATTGGAAAACTTACAATTCTGAATTGCAGACATCTTTAAGCGGAAGCGATGCAAGAATACTGATATTCAGAAATTTTCCTCAGTCCTGATGATGGCAAATTATGGCGTTTTTCCACTCAGCCTCTATTTTCTGTTCTTTTCTTAATGGACGAATTAGGGAGATATTAAGATAATTCAATATGACCAAATGAACAGAACTGAGTATTATATAAACACTGAGGCAACTTCTGGGATCATGTACAGCGAATTTGGACAACTGAATTTTTTCATCAAAAATACAGATGTACGTAGATGCATTCTTCAGATACACCCTCCAGATGCACTTTTTAGATGCACCCATTAATTAATTATTCGTAAATAAACTTGGCTCATAATTATTAGGAGTAGGTCACACATTAAATATTAGAAAATTAAATATTCTAACATTCTCCCACTTGGCCTAAACTTTAAACATTATAATGAAGCACATGTTCAAAATTGGCCAATATAATATCATTAACTTAAACCATGTTCAGCTAGAAACATCAAACCAAACTAATGTAATCAGAATAACTGTTATTGTTATTTGATCCCCATTAATTATAGAAATAATGTTCTTTCCAACAAAGGTTAATTCAATTTATTTGATCCCCATAAGTAAAATTTGCTTAAAAGAATAATAATAATGCGCAACATAATAAATAAGTAAATATTATAAATTCAAAGTCAATATACATAAACGAATCTTCAATACATAAACTATTAATATTGTTCACTACAACAACAACATCAGAATTCATTTACCAAACCCATGCCGGCAACATGCTCTTTGTAAAGAGTAGGCGGTAGCGCTTTTGTTAGAGAATCAGCTAACATAGCCCTTGTATTAATGTGTTGTATGACAATGGTACCATCTTTGACTTTGTCTCTAACAACAAGATAATTGATGTCAATCCATTTAGAAACACCGCTTGATTTATTATTTTTAGAGAAGAAAATAGCAGCCTCATTATCACAAAGTAAGGTAAGTGGTCTGGCAATACTGTCTATCACTTGAAGTCCGGGTATGGAATTCTTCAACCAAACCGCTTGACCAGTAGCTTCATAACATGTCACAAATTCTGCTTGCATAGTGGAAGATGCTGTTATAGACTGCTTAGCACTCTTTCATGAAATTGGTCCCCCTGTAAGCATGAATATGTAACCTGATGTGGATTTATTGCTGTCAACACAACCAGAAAAATCAGAATCTGAATAACCAATAACCTCAAAGTTGTCTAACTCTAACTTTCTGAAAGTAAGCATATAGTTTTTAGTTCCTTGTAAATAGCGCAAAACTTTCTTAGCAGTTTTCCAATGGTCCATTCCCGGATCTATTTGATACCGGCCAAGCATTCCAACGACAAATGCAATATCAGAACGTGTACAAACTTGAGCATACATTAAACTCCCTACTACCGAAGCATAAGGGATTTTCTTCATTTGTGCACGTTCTAAATCATTTTTAGGACATAAAACTTGCTGAATTTGTCACCCTTGATAATAGGAGCAACACTTCGAGAGCAATTTTGCATGTTGTAACGTTTAAGTATTTTTTTAATATATGCTTTCTGAGATAAACCTAACATCCCACGAGACCGATCTCGATATATTTCAATGCCTATAACATAAGAGACTTCTCCAAGATCTTTCATGTCAAATTTCTTTGATAAAAAACGTTTTGTCTCGAACAACATGTCTAAATCACTATTTGCTAATAAAATATCATCCACATATAAAATGAGAATGATAAATTTTCTCCCACTAACCTTGAGATATATGCATTGATCAATAGTATTTTCTTTAAATCCAAACTCAGTTATAACTTGATTAAACTTAAGATACCACTGTCTTGAAGCTTGTTTTAACCCATAAATTGATCGTTTCAATCTACATCCCATATGTTCCTTGCCTTTGACAATAAAACCTTTAGGTTGTTTCATATAAATTTCTTCATGCAAGTCACCATTAAGAAATGCAGTTTTTGCGTCCATCTGATGTAATTCTAAATTATAATGAGCTACAAGAGCTAAAATAATTCGTAATGAATCTTTCTTTGAGACTGGTGAAAAAATATTATCATAATGTATTCCTTGTTGTTGTGTGAATCCTTTAGCAACTAATCGGGTCTTGTATCTTTCAACGTTACCTTGAGAATCTGTTTGGTTTAACTCCAACAGGTAACTTAACAAGATCCCAAACTTCATTAATTTTCATAGATTTAATCTTGTCATTCATGGCTTCTAACCATTGAGATGAATTTCTGCTCATAATAGCTTGCTTAAAGGAAACTGAATCATCACAATGGCCTAAATCACAATATTCTTCAGTAAGATATATAATATAATCATCAGATATTGCAGACTTTCTTTCTCTTTGCGACTTACGCAAAGGTTCTTGTGGCAGTATAGGTACTTCATCAATGTTAGGAACATTATTAACATTAGTACCATCATTTTTCTCTGAAGGAGAAGCACATATAACCTCTGTAAAGATTGAAGTTGGAACATAAATTCGATCTCCTTCATGTAGGTTTACAGTTTATTTTTCATTACTCCCACTAATGTTGTAATTTTCAAAAAATACTGCATGTCTAGTCTCAACTATTTTAGTGGTATGCGAAGGATAATAAAATCTAAAACCTTTGGATCTCTCTGGATAACTTATGAAATAACAACTAACGGTTTTGGAATCCAGTTTCTTAATATGTGGATTATACATTTTTGCTTCAGCAGGACAACCCCACACACGTAAGTATCCCAATTGTGATTTTCTGCCCATCCACAATTTGTAAGGTGTTGTTGGCACAGATTTACTAGGAACTCAATTTAGTACATGTGTGGCTGTTTTTAAAGCTTCGGACCACAAACATTCTGGAAAAATAGTATTGCATATCATACTACGTACCATATCCATTAATGTACGATTACGCCTTTCAGCTACTCTATTTTACCGAGGATCTCCTGGCATAGAAAACTGATGTACAATACCATTTTTTGAAGAAACAAAGCAAACAGGCCTAGACTTTGACCTAAGTCGGTGTGTCTACCATAATACTCACCTCCTCTATCTGATCTAACCACTTTGATTTTAAGATTATGCTGATTTTCAACTTCAGCCTTAAAAATCTTAAATTTATCAAGTGCCTCAGATTTTTCAGAAATTAGGTATATGTAAGCATAACGTGAATAATCATCAATAAAAGTGATAAATGATTTATGCCCGTTAAGACTCGGAGTGGGAAAAGGACCGCATATATCAGTGTGAATTATTTCTAATAGTCCCCCACTTCTAATGACTCATTTCTTATTTTCTTTGACAAACTTTTCTTTAACACATTCAATGCAGTTATCAAAATCAGAAAAATCTAATGTTGGGAGAATTTCATTCTTAATGAGACGTTGTATTCTATCTCTTGAAATATGACCCAACCTACAATGCCATAATTTTGAAGAATATCCACCTTCACGATTTCTCTTAATTCCACGTTTAACATCAGTAACATTCAAGGATAATAAAGATTCAAAAAATAAATAATCCAAACATAATTTATATAGATGATCACATAACAATCCAGAACCAATATATTTAGAGTTATGATATAGTCTCAACTCATTATTTCCAAACTGAAACATAAAACCACACACATCAAGTCTAGAAATAGAAATTAAATTCCTAATCATACTAGGAATATATACTACATCATGCAAATCGAGGATAAAGCCACTCTTCAACGTCAAACGAAGAGTTCCAACAGCCTCGACTTCAACCTCTAATCCATTAGCTACCTTGAGTTTCCTTTCTCCCTTTTGAAGCATCCTCACGGAAAGGAATCCCCACAATGAGTTCGTAATGTGCACAGAAGCACCAGTGTCAACCCACCACGTATTTAAGGGAATATCAACTAAAAGAGATTCATAAATCATGAAATTAAAATCATTACCCTTCTTAGCGAGCCAATCTTTAAACTTCTTACAATCCTTCCTCATGTGTCCATGTTTCTTACAATGATGACACTTAGGAGTATGTTTTGTACCAGACGTACTTGCTTTGTTAACACCAAAAACCATATCAGCCTTATTTTTACCTTTACCATTGTCTTTAATTTTCTTCGATTTTGGACCATTAGTAACAGCATGTGCAAAGTCAGGTTTTTCAGCCTTAATCCTTTCTTCTTCTTCAACACACATAGCAATTAATTCACTCATTTTTTACTTCTTTTTCTGTGTATTATAGTTGATCTTAAAATGACCAAACTGTGCAGAAAGAGAAGTCATAATGAAATGAACTAAAAATCCTTCAGAAATTGCCATATCCATGCCTTTTAATTTTGCAGCCATATCATTCATCATCATGATATGTTCACGTACACCGCTTGTCCCATTATACTTGGAAGTGAGCATTTTCATTATGAGAGCACTTGCATTAGCCTTAGAAGTACTCTTAAATTGCTCTTCAATAGAAACTAAATATTCTTTAGCAGTGAAAGGATTACTTTCTGCATCCTTCTCAAGAATACCTCCTCTTATTGCAGATGTAATAGTGCTTTTCATAATCGTGAGAGACATGCGATTAGAACGCTCCCATTTAGCAAAGTTAGCCTTATCATCGGTACTGCTTTCATTTGTTAAAGCAACAGGTTTGTCTACACATAAGGCCTGATCAATTTCAAGAACCCCAAGACAAATTTCAATTTGTTCTTTCCAAGTTGAGAAATTAGTTTCATTCAATGGTGTTATTCCAGAGATTTGAGCACTAATACTATTCAATGCTGCATGAAATTCAGGAAAAATAAAATGCTTACTATTATAAACTAAATATCCACAAAAATAATACAATTAGATCAACTATAATGGGTAATAATTAATCAATCTGAAATAAATAATAAAACACCTAAGAATATTTCAGTTCTAACATAATAGTTGATCCATAAATAAAATACAATTCATATCACCGTTGGGCAGAAAAAAAATTGAAGTTCATAATTAATTTAATAAACTATACTGACAATTAAAGTTGGTAAAATTGACAATATTAATTTATTAAACATAAACATAATAGAAATACAAACATAACGTAAAATATATTTCCTTTTGATAAAATGACAGCCACAATTAAAGTTTATAAAATTGATAACAGTCAAGTATCAAAAGTACATTATAAAAATAATAATTATATATAATAATCTTCCGTTGGGCCGAATATTATATATAATTTTTTTAAACTGTGTATTTGGCATCAGAAAATACAAAGTCACAAAAAAATACATCCAGAAAAAATAAGAGGACTTTTGTGGGAAAAAAAACAAAAGTTGCATCTCAAGAAATAGAATAGAATTCATTATTGTAACATAAAAAAGGTACTAGTTGAAAAGAAATATATCCCTAAAATAAATGGGATTCTATACAAACCCCATAGCAAAAATCCCGTCCTACCCAGTTATAGTCCTCTAGATCAATTTTTCTTGCAATAAAGGGTTCTGATGGGGTTTGGACAAAAAAATCATGCTTCTATATTGTATTCAATCAAAGTGTATGGGAAAAAATACCCATGTGCTCATGTGGATGATAAAAAGTAAACTCATAGTCATCTTCAATTTTTACACAAAGAAGTAAAAGTAATTTGATAAAAAAACTCCAACAATCACACATATACAGTTTATATTAGTAATTGAATACGAAAATTATAATATTGTATCTTATATGAAAATACTTTTTGCTCTGATACCAAATGATAGAAACTATGATTTATTCGTAATATATTTTGTTAAAAAATCACAGCCCATAAAATAACGTAATTCATATAAAATAACAAATAATAATTGAAAAACTTACAATTCTGAATTGCATACATATTTAAGCGGAAGCGATGCAAGAATACTGATTTTCAGAAGTTTTCCTCAGTCCTGATGATGGCGAATTATGGCGTTTTTCCACTCAGCCTCTATTTCCTGTTCTTTTCTTAATGGACGAATTAGGGAGATATTAAGATAATTCAATACGACCAAATGAACAGAACTGAGTATATATAAACACTGAGACAACTTCTGGGATCATGTACAACGAATTTGGACAACTGAATTTTTCCATCAAAAATACAGATGTACGTAAATGCATTTTTCAGATACACTCTCTAAATGCACTTTTTAGATGCACCCATTAATTAATTATTCGTAAATGAACTTGGCTCATAATTATTAACAGTAGGCACACATTAAATATTAGAATATTAAATATTCTAACACATTTTCCATATATACTGGAATATATTATTGCATTTGGGGCTTAAGAAATTATGGTTGAGGCATATGGATGGAGAAACCATAGTTCTTTTTCTTTTCTTTCTAGTTTCTTTGCTCTTTTTTCTTCTTCTTTTGTTTGTTTCCGCTGCTTATCCCTACAACATTTTCTCCTTGGATGTAAATCAGTCCAAGCTCAATGTGCATTTTAAGTTTCTTTTTTTTTCCTTTTTGATGACTGTTGTTGTTATTCTGATGATCACTGGACGTCTGTACCCAAGTTTCTCCAAAACAGGTTCTTCAAGTTTTTAATTTTACATTATTTTCTTTTTTCTAAGTTTAAATAAAATAGAAATAAAAATATTTTATTAAGAAAAAAATAAAAATACTAATTAACATACGGACATTGCATGGTGTTAATAGTTTAAAATTTATTAATCGTAGAGGTGTTATTGACCCGACCCGATCCAACCCGACTCAACCCGATCTCGACCCGACCCGACCCGACATGATCCGAAAATAAATGGATCAGATATGAATTTAATTTTTTTGATCTGAATTAGGTCGGGTCGGGTTCGGGTCAACCTAACCCGACCCGATTAGTTATATTTTTTGAAGTAAATTTATAATTTAGTACTAATTAAAGCTTAAATATATATTAATTATATACAAATTAAAATTAATTATAAATAATCAATATTTAATTACTTAAAATTATATAAGACAATTAATAAATAATTAATTATTTTATATGGTTTGGATCAGGTCGACCCGTGACTCGATCAGTGGGTCAAGATTTTTTACCCGAATTTAAATGAATCGGGTCGGGTCGAGAAAATAATAAAATAACCCGACCCAACCCATTGACACCTCTAATTAATCGTTACAAATAAAATATTCTCATAGGCCAATTAATTTTTTATTTAAGTTCATAGATCAAAATTGGTGCTTATATCAAAAGTTCAAGGTTTTCTTTAGTGTACTTTAAAATTTAGGGATCAATTGATTTTACCAAATATTCAATATGCTAGAAATTTAAGAAAATTGTCTACAAGACTAACAAATATCTATAGTTTTTCTTAATTGATTTCAAATATAGTGCGCTCTTAAGCTCACATAAATCTTCCGTGAATTTAACTCAAAATTTTTCATATTGAAAATTTTATAGGATATAAAAATTTAGCGTGTTTCGAGTTTTCTAAGTCTTGATTTAAATATTTGAAAATAATGTACAAACATTAAATATTTTATTATTTTTTTAGAATAAATTTTTAAAAATTAAAAATGAAGACTTAAAAAACTCAAAACACCTCAAATTTTTGCATCCCATAAGATTTTCATATTAAGAATTTAATGAGCACGATAAATCAAAATTTATAGATGATTTGATATATTTTTTGAGTTAAACTCACGGAAGATCTCTGTGAGATTAAGAGCATGTTAGATTTACTATATATATATATATAGAGAGAGAGAGAGAGAGAGAGAGAGAGTCTATTGCGCTTCGCAAAGCACAATAGGGTGTGTATTTCGGCTTCAAAATTTTAATTTCAAACTAGATATGAATGATCTGAACCGTTCAATCTAATTTTCATATGAAAATATATAAGCAAACCAAATTTTACATTTTTTTAGAGTTTATTTGCTATTTTTTTGGATGGAGAGAAAATCATTGTTTTGGATGAACCATAATTCTCAAATCAAGTTTGAAATTAAAAATAGCAAACAAAATCTAAAAAAATATAAAATTTAGTTTTCTAATATATTTTTATATGGAGATTAAATTGAACGGTTCAGATCATTCATATCTAGTTTGAAATTAAAAATTTAGAGCCAAAGCACACACCCTATTGTGCTTTGCGAAGCGCAATGGACTCACTCATATATATATATAGAATTAGGCTATGGTACTTTGCAAAGCACAAGAGCGTTGTGTGCTTTGCGCTTTATTTTTAATTTTAAGTCAGAAATGATTGATCTGATCCGCTCAATCTAATCTCCATATCAAAATCTATTATTAAACCAAATTTTATATTTTTTGAAATTTATTTGCTATTTTTTTGAATAGGGGAAAACCGTCATTTTTGGATGAACCGGAATTCTCAGATCAAGTCATTTTCTCCTCAACAGAAAAAATAGCAAAAAAAATATAAAATTTGGTTTACTAATAGATTTTTATATGAGAATTAAATTGAACGGTTCTGATTAATTATTTATGACTTTAAATTAAAAATAGAGCGCAAAGCACACAACGCCTCTGTGCTTTGCAAAGCATCATAGTCGGACAATATATATATATATATATATATATATATATATATATATATATAATTTGAGTTTTAGATCTTTTGAATGTATAATTACGCATTAAAATAAACATAAAAATTAGATGTGATGTGGTTTTAAAAAAATAAACCTTATTAATGATAATATATGAGCAAATATCATAGTTATTATTAGTTACTAAATAAACCCGATCCGACAAACTCATATGACTGACCTAATCCGATACTAAAAATGATTCAACATTAGATAATCCCAATGATTTAAAATGCAGCCCATGCAGCCGCCTATACGTCCGCACATGCGCATGCGGCCTAGATCCTGAGCCCGAGTTAATATGCGGTCTGCAGTATGCGGATTCGATTATATAGGCCACATAAAACAACGGAAATCCAACAATTTATATCTCGTTCATTGGATGAAGGGTCACAGGCCTACATGGTCCATAAATTTGATTGAAAAAGGCTTGAACCTTGCGTGCAACCCACAAAATTTGTTTGGAAACACAGTAATTGCGTGGAGTGGGATCCAAACTCCAATCTTCAGCGCTCATATACAAAGGCTTATCCACTGCGCCGATTTTTTTATTTGTTCCATGGGCGTTTTAATCGTTATTATATCAATCCAATATATAACATCAATTGAAAAAATCACATATGCAGAGGCATACGACCGCATATGTATTATGCGATGACTTTCCACACGCATATTAAAATTCACATTTTAAATCTTTGAATGATTCAATATCTGACCTAATCCGACTTAATACGACATGAAATTCAAAATAACTCAATACTAAATGATTCGATACGATCCAACCTGACTTAATACAATTCATCCGAATCTGAATTTAATCCGACCCGTCTGAATCTGTATCCGACTCGACCAGCGCCATTTCTAGCTCAAACCGGCTATGACCGATCAATGTGATAGTATTTGGTCATAGCTGCTTCTGACTCGATGTGCTGGCTCGATCAATGCCATAGTATTTGGTCATTTTTATCGAATCACGAGTGCTCTGGTTACCAAATCACGACCTCCGTGTCACTAGATATGCAAAGAAATCAGATACCAAAATTATATTTATATTTATTTTAATTTTTTTGAATATGAATACGATATAAATATAAATATTGATAATTTTAATATTACTTTTATAATATATATTAAATAATATATTATATTTAGTATTTAAATATGAATAATTAAAATTAAAAAATATTTTTTTTATTTTTTATTTGAATATTGGAATATAGATAATTGTATGTAAAATTTCAGATACGAATTAAATAGAATGGGATATTTACGGTTCTTTGAAAGGAAAAAGACAACGCAAAGCAACCAGAGCTGATTACTGGACGCAATCGTTTTCGTAGCAACGGAGAGAAATCAACTCACAAGTTCGTTAATAATGGAATTTTTTTCATAAAGATCAAAAAACTAACTTTTTTAACAAAGGAGTCAATAACCCCTAAAAATTTTACAAAGGGTCAAAGACGTAAGTAATACTTGTGCCCTTAAGTTTTTCCTTGATTTTCATACATTTTTGTCCAGCTTTTGCAAGTGTGGAACCTAATTTATTGTTGAAATTTAGGGGCACAAGTATTATTTTCGTTCCTAATCTTAATTTTTGAAAATATTATAAAATATTACGTAGTTTGTCGTTGAAGCTTATTTCAGAAATAAGCTTAGGGGTGTAAATAATAGTTGCACCCTTAAGTTTCAACTACAAATTGGACCCCACACTTGTAAAAGTTGGGCAAAACTGCATGAGAATTAAGAAAAAACTTAGGGACGCAAGTAATACTTACGTTTTTTATTTTTTGTGAAATTTTTAGAGAGTTATTAGCCCCTCTGATAAAAAAAAATATATACGTTTTTGAGCCTTTATGAAAATTATCCTTAATAATGCTATTGCTCTCTCTTTTCCGCTTTGAGAAGTTGATAATGCTGTTTCACCTTCCTCACTAACCCATTCCATCAGAGTCAGCGCAGCACTAATACCATTTCCTCTTCCCTTCTCTCTCCAGGCTTCCACCAACCGAGCTTCTCATCTCTCCTCACATCTCGCTACACCATGAGCTACACGGTGACCAAGTCCTCTCCAGTCCTGGTCCCTCCGGTCGGCCCCACTCCCAGCGGACCTCTCCCTCTCTCCTCCATTGACCTCACTGCGGCCGTGCGCGTCTCCGTCGACTTCATCTCGGTCTTCTCCCACGGCGATCAGCCTACTGCGCGGATCAAAGAAGCCTTCGCCAAGGCGCTTGTGCCTTACTACCCTGTCGCTGGGAGGATTGTCGAGCCCACTCCCGGAGTTCCAATTGTTGACTGCACTGGACAGGGTATCTGGTATCGTGTTGCATCTTTCTCTTCTTATTCAAAAACTCAGAATTTTGTCATTAAAGCAAGGAATCTATGAGTGAAAATTAGATCAGAGTTTGATCCAGAGAAATGTGAACCTCTGATCTGGAAATCATGTAAAATTATGTCGATTGATGTTGAAGAGTGAGATACTCGAACAAGCCAATGGCCAAAATTGTTTGATCCATTTCGATCTTAGATAATGCCTCCTTAAAATTTGTATTATTTCATTTGCAGGTATGTAGAGGCAACAGCTAATTGTAGATTAGAAGATGTAAATTATTTAGAGAGGCCATTGATGATTCCAAAGGAGGAGATGCTGCCTCGACCTCCAGCTGGTGTGCCACTTCAAGATCAGATCCTCATGGCTCAGGTAATCTCTCCTTCTGTTTTTCAGATTTCTTTTTTATGTTAATGCCTTGATGGTTGATCTGGAGTGGGTTGGCTTATCAACCTTTGATTGGTCAGTGGGAAATACCTAGTTTGTGTTGTGTGAAATGTTAATCCTTAATAACCCACTATTTTGAACTAATACTAAGGGTGTTTTTGGATGGGGAAAGGATTAGTGAAATAATAACACTGTTTGGGTTAGTAGCTGAGAATAATATGAGATTAGTGATATCTCGGGAAATATGAGAACAGTACAAATTTTTACTATTTTGGGTTAGTAAATTGTTATTTGAATGATAACTTGAGAATAGTTAAAATAATTAATTATTTTTTAGTATTATATTTAATAATTATTATTATTTAATACTACTCCATACTAATATAAAAGAAAAAAAATAATTTCTTATTATTTTCACTACTCTCATGGACGCTAATTCGCTAACCCAACGTTTTTTATAGGTTAGCGGATTAGCACTGTTCTGCTATTATTCTCGATTTTAATTTTATGTCTGAATGGTTGCTAACCCGAGAACAGTACTGTTATTCCCAGAACAATGCTATTCTACACCATCCAAACACACCCTAAGAAAATAGTAAATCTGGACTAGGTAATATTTTGGTGAGTAATCAAGATCAATGCACATGTTAATATAGGAAATAAATGAAAGTTAATTTGAATGAATTGACAAAAAAAATTATGATTGATTGGGTCGAGTTGGGTCATCATTATTTTATTATTTTTTAGACCCAACTCAATCCGATCCAATTAGAATCAGGTCAATTTTTTTTTTAATTTTACCAACCCGAATAAAATAATTAAACATTTGAAATTAGTTTTATATATTTTTAAACAACTTAATGTCAAATTTTCAATAATGTATAACTAATCTTAATTATTATATATATATAGAGTGAGGCTATGGTGCTTCGCGAAGCACAAAAATTCCCGTGTTTCGCGTTCATATTTTGAATTTGAAAGTTCAAACGGTCGATCCAAATGTTGAACATGATCTTCATATTGAACTATCTTTGGAGATCAAAATTTGTATTTTTTGAAATTTTTTGCTATTTTTTAGATTGGTACAAAATCTCTAGTTTTGGATGGTGCAGAAATCGTTAGATTAGCAAATTTTGTACCCATTTAAAAAATAGCAAAAAATATAAAATTTGATCTCCGAGGATATTTCAATATGAAGATCTTCACAAAACTTCTCGTGTTTCGCGTCCGCATCTCGAATTTGAAGGTCCAAACGGCCGATCCAAACCGTTAAACATGATCTTCATATTGAAATATCTTTGGATATTAAATTTTATATTTTTTTGATTTTTTTTTGTTATTTTTTAGATGTGTACGAAGTTCATTGATCTAACGATTTTTGCACCATCAAATACTAGTGATTTTCTGCCCATCTAAAAAATAGCAAAAATTATCAAAAAAATATAAAATTTGATCTCCAAAGATATTTCAATATGGAGATCATGTTCAACGTTTGGATCAGCTGTTTAGACTTTTAAATTTGAGATACGGACGTGAAACATCATAGCCTCACTCTCTCTCTATATATATATGTAAGCTCTGATTAGTGTTAAATCAGAAAATAAATCAAAAAGTACGCTTAAACGAGTCAGGTCGGGTAAAAAATTGACAACCCTTGTTACTGCTAATGGTAACGATATATGTCTTACTACTAGACTCCTATTTGATGGTTAGAATTTCTCATTCTCCTAAAATAAACAAGAAAACTTTTGAGCAATTAAATATGATCTATCATGGACTGATTATGAGAGAACACCATTCTCATAAGAGGTCCAAACCTACCTAACTTGCTTTAAAAGTCCCTTTATTAGTTAGAAGTGCATGTTGGTTGGTGGCAACTGCTAGATGTTGTCATAACACTAAGTTTCTATGATTTCAGTAAAAAATAATCTATGGCAACAATCATCTCATTCCCTCTCTATTAGCTACAGTCCAACAAGTGTAGAACTAATAATTCACTGTGTTTTGCTGCTATTCTCTACTTAAACTTATCTACGCGCTAAAATCAAATTTTCAACAGAGATAAAGTATGGTTTTCTTATTTGTGCAACCAAAATGAAACACCTTTTGTTTATTGATTTCAGGTCACTCAATTCACATGTGGTGGATTTTCTGTTGGCATTTGCTTCAGTCACCTAGTTTTTGATGGCCAAGGTGCAGCTCAATTTCTAAAAGCAGTTGGTGACATGGCACGTGGGCTTCCAGAGCCTACTGTGAAGCCAGTCTGGTCCCGGGAAGCCATACCGGACCCACCAAAGGTGCCACGTGGTGGACCTCCTCCTTCATTCACGGCCTTCAATTTCATCACCTCTGTAATTGAGATATCTCTTGACAGCATCAACCGAATCAAGGATAAATTCACTGCTGAGACAGAGAAGAAGTGCTCCACCTTTGATGTTATAACTGCCATGATCTTTAAATCCCGTGCAAAAGCTATTAAATTGGCCAACACTGCTGAGGTTCGGTTGGGGTTTGCAGCCAGCACACGCCATTTACTCAACGGGGTTTTGCCATCAGTGGAAGGGTATTATGGTAATTGTGTCTATCCTGTTGGGATCACCAAAACAAGTGAGGAGATCAACAATGCATCTCTTGTGGAGACCATAACCTTTATAAAAGATGCAAAGGATGCTCTTTCGACAAAGTTTGTTGATTGGATGAATGGCGGCTCTGACACGCACTACAACGTGCCGCTGGATTACGGCACCGTGACAGTTTCAGACTGGAGCCGGATTGGGTTCAATGAGGTGGATTATGGGTGGGGTGAACCAAAATATGTTTTTACATTGAACGATGATGTGAACATTGTTGGGTCAGTGATTTATCTCAAGCCACCGACACCAAAGCAGGGGATCAGACTGATGCTGCGGTGCGTCGAAGAAGAGCACTCAGAGGACTTCTGTGATGAGCTGCTAAAGTTTTAGATTCACCGGAATATCATTAAGATAGTTTGATTGTTGAGTTTCAACGGAATAAGTTTTTTTTTTTCTTTTATTTACTTGTCAAGTATTCAATACATTTTGCAGTGGGCATAGATCGGGGTGGGATATATATCTCATTGGTTTGTGATTGTGTATGCCTTTGTTTATGCTATTTCAATTTCTGAGAGGAAAATGTTTATGATGTCTTTCTCCTTTTAGACATCTACATCTAGATTTGCGTTATATGTCAAAAACCAATGTACATGACGACAAACACGGATTACAAAATTGCTCCAAAATAATAACGGCGAGCCCGCATTTCTTTCTCAACGTGTCCCTTCTTTCGTGATCAAATGTTAAAATGCATTGCAAAGTTCATTCTCCGTTTCTAACATATCAGATGAAAATTGGGTGAAGTCGGATAACTGGGACTACGGGTAATGTTAAATTATAGCTCATGAATCGTTTAGATCGACTGCCTCGCTCATTAAGTGAAATGAGCCGACCTTTAAGACTCTCTTATTCATTAAATTATTAATATTTATTATTTAAGTGAGATCATAGTACATTGCAACGCATGAGGTATCTGTTCATTGTCTCAAAATTTTAAATTTTAAGTAAAAAATGACTTATCTGAATCATTCAATATTATCTTAATGTAAAACTATTCTAGCTCTTCAAATTTTATACTTTTTAAATCTGGTTGTTATTTTTTCGGATGGAGAGAAAACCTTCATCATTAGATGATCTAGAATTTTTAAAACAAATAATTTTCTTCTCGTCCGAAAAAAATAGCAAAATATTTTCAAAAAAATTATAAATTTTGACTAACTAGGAGAGTTTGATATGATGATTATATTGAACAGTTAGATCGATCATTTTTTTATTTAGAAAAATACGATTTTAAGACAATACATAAATATATTCGTACATTACAATGCACCTAGCCTCATTCTTATTATTTATATTATTTTGTTATGAATATTTATTGTATTATAGAAGTTATTTTTATTTCTATATCTACTCCTTATTATGCATTTAACTATTATGATCATATCTCTATTTCTACTCTCTACTCTTTATTATGCACTTAACTATTCTGATCATATCTCTATCTCTACTCTCTACTCCTTAACTGTTTTGATTCTATGATCGAGATTTAATCTCAATTTTTCAGAGCTAACAGTAACCTGTGGGATGGAGCTATTTTTAAATTTGCGATTCTGAATTTGTAACCTCAATGTTGAAGCGCTATTTTCTTCTCTCCAGCGAAGCGATTGTTACACGAATTATCACATGGGATGGTCGTATATATTTGCCGCTGCTCTATCTCCCTCTCTCAAATCTAGGATGGCAATTTAACCCGCAACTCGGTGGATCCGTCCAGATCTGTCCCGGCCCGACGTCAACCCGTTCGGTGCAGTTAATGAATGGATAGGGCCGGGTATGTGTTTGAAGTTATGTCCGTCCGTTCGGTGCAGTTAATGAATGGATAGGGCCGGGTATGTGTTTGAAGTTATGTCCGTCCGTCCGGCCCGGAGTAATTATATATATATATTATTTATATTTATATTTATATTATATATATTACTTATATTTATATTTATATTATATATATTATATATCAATATATTCTAAAAATTATGTAGAATTTTAATATAATACTAATATCATTAAAATTATATTAAATATTTAGTTATAATATTATTATATGAATAAAAACACTAATATTTTTGAAATTTATAAATATGAATAATGTAATTCAATAGACCACTCGATAGCTTTTTAGTCATATCTTTTAACTCAAAAATCTAATCAATACAAAATTATTTTTTTAAAACCATGATAATTATATTTATCATTTTTTTTATTTTGATCTCTTTCAAAAACAGAACATATAAATCTCAAAAATTCATATTATGAAGGTTTGTTGCTGAACAATTTTAGATCTACAATTTTTTAATCATAACTTTATATAGAAAAATCATATTAAAATAAAATAAAATTCTGTAAATTTATAACAATAAAATCTACAATTTTTATATTTTAAGTTTTTTCAAATTTATAATTTAAAATGCTTAAAAAATATGTTTCTCAGCTGATTTTAAAAAAATGCATTATAGAACGGATCTGACGGACCGAATCGGACCAGAAAAACTTAGCCTGCAGGCAGAGATTTTCTGATCCGAAAGTACAGACCAAACATGAAGGATATATTATTTTGATGAACGAACCGATAACGAAATTGACGTTTTACCCGCCGTTGCCATCTCTACTCAAACACCCCTTTCTCCCAACCATTACTCCCTCGCCCCTCGCCCCCCTTCCCTTTCACTCTCGGTTGATAGAAGGCCACTATCATTGCTATTGTCGTGGTCCACAAACTTGCGAAGCTCCCTGGACCACCCTCGGCGAAGGCAGCATCAGTTTTTTTTTTATTGTTTTCGGAAATAAGAGTGAGCAAGCGATAACAATTTCTTTTTAACATTAGCTTCATCTGGTAAATTTTCTTCGAGTACAACTATTTCAAAAAAAAATCATCGATTGCCTTTAATTTTTCAAAAGGGGTGATGGTTGTATGCAGGAGGGAAGCCTAATTTGTATTTTGCATTCTTTGTTGCTTTGTGAATAAAAGTTTGGTTTCAAAATTTGACTATTAGAGCATCCGTATTGGTGTCGACTGTCAAAGTTAAATTTATATGTAATGTTATCAATTGACAATTTATTTTAAAAGTGACATTCCTGAATATAACGAAATTGTCAAAATGACATTTTCATAATTATTTTTTTACTTCTTCGCTGACTGACGTGACTTGTCAAATGAATTATCAAATTTAGACAATTGTCTAATTTTGTCTAGTCTCTGCATCCCTGAAATTCAAATGACAATTGTCAAATGAGATTTGACAATGAAATGCGGATGCTCTTATGAAATTTATTTTTTTATTACAACACATTATATCAGATTGCTACCTGTACATCCGTTCACCGGAGAAGAGCCTTGAGGTAAATTTTCTTACCTAATTGGTACAATTTTCATGATTTATATGGTTTTCTGATAGTATCCACATTTCCTTGCAGTAAGTTGATTTTTTTTTAATGTCTTATTATAGTCCCTGATCTACTATTGTATGATTGATTTTATCTAGCATTATTTCCTTTTGGTTTTATTTTGTGTTGCTCTAAAGTAGGTGGGGCTACGGTTTTAACTAATTTAAAATCACCTTTTACTGATCATATCAAGGTATAAGTTTATCTGAAATTTATCTTTGTAGTTCAACATTATTAGTTATTTTCATTTATTTCTAAAACCTCTTTATTCTATATATCTCTGATAGTGGTCTCTTTCATGAAACACTTGTCATCAGGTACAATGCGTTCCGTGAGGTTAGCTATATTTTACGTTTAACTTCTAATTTCTTGATGTACCTGAAATTATCATTTTTTTCCTAACCCAAATTTTGCAATATTTTTGCAGCTTGCTCAATTTGATGCACACTATTTTTCGATATGTTATTATTTATTTTGTTTTTTCTCACGGTTTTTTGGTCCAATTTATTCTTTATTTTTTTACTTATAAATTTATAAATTTCTATTTTGGAATTTCTATCCGTCTAATCTTTTCTTTTTGTCTTTCTGATACATACCTGATTTGTAATATAGCGATGATTTGACTTTTCTTGACATAATCAAACTATAACAAATAGATCAAGTTCTATAGGTAATTTATTCTCCAAATTTGGTGGATTTCATGCTGTGAAATTTTAGTCTACATATATTTTAATTAAGTTTACATGACCCTGCAGAACTTGCAAGCAAAATCTCCAAAGAAAAGGTTACGTAAAAGTGGTAAAAGAGTAAGAGAGGGAAGAAGTGGTAAAAGTGGCAGTTTCTTAATTATGTATTGTTAGATAGTATTGATAATATTTTGTATTTTGTAAATAATAAGACAGTGAATGATATTTTGGAATATATACAATTGTTGTACTTATAGAAAGGTTTGGTTAACTGTCACGTGCTAGGCACATGATACTATTGTATATGTAACCTTTGAGAATTATACTGTGCATTTTTTTCCTACTTTTCCCAAATACTTTCAGTATTTATGTTAGATTTGTGTTTATCAGACAGTAATGTATGCTTCATTCTTCAAGTTTTTTTTTCAGGTATGTTATTTTTTAAGTAGACTTTGTGAATGTATTTGAGTTCTTCCTCCCTCTTGTTCTGCGGGCAAACAGTCTCTGCAGATTTTTTCTGTGCGGAGATCACAGCAGGGAAATCACAATGGCTCAAGGAAATCACAACGGCTGTGGGGAAGTATAAACACGAATTTTGATGCACGGGGCTGTTTATTACTGTTAAATCATAACCGTTGATAAATTATCGGACCGCTCAGATCAAAAGAACCGCACCTGCGGAGCTTTTTCAGCTCCGCAGGTGATATGGTTCCCTTGTTCTGCAGGGTCGGACTCAGTAACAGTCAGGGGAGGGGTTAGTTGACCTCTCCTAGATTGTCAAAAGTAATATTTTTAAGTTAATATTTTGTTAATTTGTCTCACTCTGGTTTTAATTTTTGATCCTCTCAATTGTTTGATTATTTTTAATTGAAAAAAATATATTTAATATTATGGATAATGAAGTAATTATGTAAATATTCCAAAATTTTAAGTCATGTAGAGGAAAGTTTTCGTAATTGACATAATTATCTATTATTTTGTGTTTTATTTTTGTTATTTTTAATATACAAAAAGTTATTATTTTAATATTTTTTTATTAGATAAGAACATATATTGAATTAATAATTATTTTTATTTAGTAAGTTAATAGATTTAAATCTGATAAGTTATTATAATTCGATAATTGACCCTCCCTGATCGAAATCCCACATCCGCCTCTATCGTTCTATATCCAAATCTAACAGACCTATTGAATGATAAAGCCACCACTTTGATGATGCGTGATCTAAGCTACATATGAAGTGATAAGTGATGTTTATTTCTTTTGCAATCGAGTAGTTGGTTTTGTACTATTATTAGTATGATTTTGTACGCTAACTTACTAAATTATTACTTTTATTTTAATAAAATACTTAGCTGTTCTCAAACTTTAATTAAAAAAAGATTCTTGTCAAATGAATCTTCTATTATATCCTTTAAATTAAAAATGTACGATTTCATATTTTTATAAATTATAAAATAGTTTATTTTTAATTTTAAAATTTTCCGTAGCAACGCACTGATAATATACTAGTAATTGAATATATATGAAATTATTGTATGAAATAGGTATAAATACTTTTTAATTTTTGTTAATTTGATATAAAATATTTGTATTATTAATTGTTAAATGAATTTTTAACAAACCAACACGGCTCGTTCATTAATTTAATGAGTTGATCACAAGCTAGTATTTTTCACTCTTAAGTTAATGAGCTTGTGCTTGACTCGGCTAGTTTACAGCCCTAAAATCCTAACTACAGAGATCGGATACGATCCATTATGGAGAAATATTTGTGGACTTGCCTATCATCTTATCACCTTGATCAAAATGAAGTGAAAAAAATGAGTTCATTTCAATGGAAATGACATGATGAAGAGATGATTTTTAGTTGAAATTTCATCATTAGAACAAAATCTAATTTTTCTAGAATTTATTTTGATAGGTTGATGAATAATTATAAAGTTCTATCTAATTATCAAATTATCATGATCTAGGGCTTGCAGTGAAGAAGATAAATAATAGAGAAAAATAAAAATAATGTTATGAAATTGTTTGCGATGAACAAGAGAATTGATTTTTATACTCATCGGAAGAATTTATCTAAGGAAAACTCATCGATTGAGCAGTCTCGGCTTCGTAGAAGAGAGAGATGATGACAAACTCAATTTCGATTCTCATCCGTACGAATGACAGTGTTTGGAGTGTGATTTATAAATGCGATTTGGAGGAGAAGAAATCACGACGACTGAAATCACCCTCATCATTTGTCCTCTTCCGATCACGAACGAGATGGAAATTCCATTCCATTTCGCGTTTTACCCTTCACGAATTCGCTTTCATTTCTACATTGAATAAATCATCTGTTATTAAGATAACAGAAGCAAAATTTTCATCGAATTTAGAACCAAACAAAAATGCAAACTACCATTTTTCAAATGTTATTTTCCCGTCGATTGAATATATCATCTATTGTAGAGAAGTGAAATTCAGAATGCTATATATCATCACCAAGTAATTTCGAGTTTTAGTGGATAGTCCTTTAATTTTGAGCAAAGAATATGAACTATAATTTAAAAAAAAAATCGATAAATTTGAAAGTAGGTTCTCACAGTCGTTAAATAATTTTTTGTCAAAATATCACATCCCTATTAAATTTAATGTCTTCATTTATAGTTAAATGACTGTTATGTGATTCTGGTTTAATAATTGACATCCCACGCTCTATTCTTTGGGTTCATTTTTCATTGTTAAGTCGGGTATTATCTGATCTAATATCATCGTCAATACTCATTTGTATTCTACATTTTGTAACACAAATTCTGAAATAAAAAATAGCATGATGACGTGAAGAAATAAAACCAATTTAAACATATAAAATTGAATTTGTTTTTATAAGCAAAAAAATCTTTCGTTTATCATATCACGCTTTGTCCAATTACCAATAGCCTTCAAAACAAATAGAAAAAAAATGAAAATTTAATTATAGTTACGGATCAATATTTTGCGAGATTACCAAATCTACTAGCAAAAAAATAAGAGATTCAAAAACTTACAGCGTTCCTGAAAAATGAAAAAAAAAAAGAAAAGAAAAAAAAGAACTAAAGGCTAAGAGAGAAAGTTTGCTGCTGCACGCACAAGCAACTGAGCAAGCGCGACCAGCAAAGAGAAGATTAGAAGTTGATTAACTAACGCAAGGGAAGCAGGAAGGAGAAGCATTTGAGGAAGCAACGCAAAAGGGAAACTCTCGCTGTTGGGATTCAATGGCGAATCCCTCTCCTTCATCGTCTCCGTCGTCGTCAAATCAAGGTCGGATCCTCCAATTCGCGCCGTTTCAGAGCATAGTTGACGACGGCTTCTGGCGCCGTCTCTCTGCGCTTAAGCTTGACACTCTTCGCATCGATCAATCCCCAATTCCCATCTCAGGTTCGCACCGTTGCCTCTTTCTACGTCGTCTTCTTTCGCCCCCACTGTGCTCCCGTTCTGTTGCTTTAGGAGTTTCGAGTTTTTTCAAAAGTAGAAAGCGATACAAACGTTATTTTCCGTGATTTGACATTGAACCAAATTAATATCAGCAGAAATTTGCTGGTGGATTCGGAATTTGAGTCTTACATTGATCATTTATGAGAAGTCAGAGCAATATAAGAAAAGAAAAAAATGGACTTTTCAATTAACAGCATAATATTATCTGACACTGTTTTCTCTCTTGGCAATATCAAGCCTTTACATTTGTTCAGAAAATTTAGGCACCAGCAGTTCTGATTGTACATGAGCTTTTCTTATTTGGCAGCATAATGTGGGAAAAAAATAATGATTTAATCTTTGACAAATATAGGCTTTTATGCTCCTTGTTCGCATTCAAGTGTGTCAAATTACTTGACACTTCTCTCGGAGTCGTTGCCATCTGATTCAAACACACAATCTCCATTAGAGCCAGTGAGAGGGAACAGGAACAAATGCCCAATTCCTGGGACATTACTCAATACAAATACTTTAGAGAGCTTTCGTTCCCTAGACAAAGAGTCTTTGTTGAAGGCTGAGGCCAAAAGGGTACGCCAATTTTACATATTTTAAATTGATTTTAGGTTTTGAGCTCTGAGTGTTGTAATTTGGTGGAGTGACTTGAAACTAAAGCTTAAACCAATTCTTGCAATCATACGCCTTTTTGTCAATGATCAGAACATTTTTTTTGTTATGATTATTTGTCATGATTAATTGCATAATTAATACCTGAGTGGATAAATTGCAGTTATGAGGATTAATTGATGCACAATTAGAATAGTATTTAGTCTGATAATTATAGCTTAAACTGGGCGTACTTGGTGACAATAGCCACGACACCGAAAATTGAAGAAATTGCTTCATTCCCTATGCCAAATAATATCCTTTTTAGTACGAGACAAGGAAGATTGCATAGAAATACACAAGTGGTTCTTAAAATGTGACGGGTGTGATAAAAGAATGTTATGTGCCGCGGGGCATGGGCAAGCCTAGGCTTAAATTTCAAAATCAGCTATATAATTGTAGTTTTCTTTAATGAAATTTAAATAAATGAAGGTTTTTAGTGTTAAGGGCCTAGGCTTTGTTTAAAAGAATTGGAAACTAATTTTATTATATAGATGATAAGGTTATTATGCCCATGCTTCTTGAAAACATGAATCCACGACTGGTTACGTGAATTGTTTTTATACCGTGCCACATTGAAGGTCTGAAGAAGCTATAGAGAAACTTAATTTGGTAATTGAATCTTTCTTCTTTGAATTGATTTAGATTTTGGAGGATATTTGTTCAGGAAGAGCAGAGGAAGATCCATCTGTGCTTCTGAGATTTCTTGTTATATCATATGCTGATCTTAAGAAATGGGGGTTTTGTTACTGGTGTGCATTTCCAGCCTTGGTTCTTGATCCTCCTGCAACTTTATTAAACCTCAAACCAGCTTCAGAGGCTTTCAATTCTGATGAGGTTTTTCTCATTGTCATTTTTTGTTGACTTCATTTGATCATTTCCCTTTATTTTACTTTTAACGATGAAAGGTATTTGACTATATTGATATTAACCAGCCTGTTGCTGTTATACCATCATAAGAAAAATTTGGCAGGAATCGGAAATCATTGTCATTAATATAAACTTAATGTGATTTAAAGTTTGGTGTGATTTTAAATCGGGAACAGTTTTTTTTTCTTTTCTTTTTTTTTTCTACGAGCAGACTACAACCTGGCAGTTGCCAATTCCATTGCTTTTGAAGAATTCATACAAAGTACATAACCTAACAACTACTAAAGGGAATGGATCAAAAGCTCTCATTCAGATCATTAGCCCCCTTAGAAACATGCCACTACACCATCCAGTACAAAACAATAAAACATACAAGCATAGAGACATATAACCAAATATTACAATTGAGGAACAGTTGCATTTAAAAAGGTTGGTTGCAGAATCGAGGGACAGCTGTAATTAACTTCTAAATTTTGTGTTGATTGCACAATTTTTTCGTGACAATTAGGTTAAGAAAAGGGGTTTTAATGTACAAATGAGGGATTAGTCATATCAGGGGCTTAACTGCACAGCTGAAGCTCTGATTTGGTTTTAAATCAGGTTCTGATCATATAATTAATGGAATGGGGTAAATTGGGGACTAGCTGGATAATTTGGGGGAAGCAGGATTCTTGATCCTTTTGGCTACTACACCAGTCCCTTATGGTACTGATACAGACCTGTGGGTATATCAGTATATAATCCCAAGAAAAGGTTTAGTGTGTAAGTTAATGTAGCATTACTATATTGACTGGTAGTCTGGTACTACATGGGCACAACCATGAAACTTACTCTTGTTATTTGATCGTTCAGGTGGTTTCTCTTGCGGCAGCATGCAACAAATGGAGAAATTCAAGTGTTGCGACAGGTCAATATTTTATGCCCCCCCCCACACACACACACAAAAAAAACGCAAAACCCCCTTCCTTCCATAAACAAATAAACAATGCGTTATTATTTTCTTTTATCAAGTAACCAACTAAATTTACAGATGTACCATTCTTTCTTGTGAGTACAAGTTCAAATTCTGGTGCAAGTCTTAGGCCATTGAAAGATTGGGAATTCTGCAAAGGCGAAAGCCAAAAGGTATATACTTTTTTTATTATAGGTAATAATTTAATCTGTAAATTAGAGATAGCATTCTTCGTGGGCATGAAAAATCAGGTGCTTACTGACCTCTCAAGAGAAAAAAATTAAATTCATCCCATTTTAAAAAGTGGCTTTTACAGACTCACCTTACCATTTCTTAAGATTATTTTAGAGAGGACCAATGGTATTTTGATTGTCTCATTTTAGAGGAAAACCCATGTAATATTTCTGGTTTAATATATTTTGCGTCTTCCAACAGTTACATAGTATTAAGTTCATATCAAATGCCATGTTTTAGGTTTTATTTGGGTTTTATGATCCCTGCCATCTGCCAACAAATCCAGGATGGCCACTTAGGAACTTCCTTGCATTTATTAGCTTGAGGTGGAATGTAGAGAGGATAAATTTCTTTTGTTATAGAGAGAAACAAGGAGCAGCTGACATGAAGCTTTCCCTTGTTGGTGAAGCCTTGGTGTCTCCCCCAAGTGGTATATAAATGTTCTTTTGTAATACAAGTGGTATTTATAGTTCATTCTTCTGTCCAAATAATACATTTTGTTCATTGATTATCTTGTTTGGTTATTAATTTTATGTTTCACAGTATTTTTGGGTTCAATCGAGGACCAGTAAGATTATTGGCATAACTGAGGTTTAGTGCAGCTTCCTTTTGTTGTGCCAATGATTATTTGCACACTTGAGTGCTAGACCATTGGTTCTATGGTCCTTATGGCAGGCTGAAACCTTATTTTCAATTTTATTTATTTTGACATTATTGACATTTTGTATTTTTTATTTGGGATTAAAGGCTTTGTTGTTGTTGCTGTATTGACATTTTGTGTTTGTTTTCTATTCCAGCATGGAAAGACCCACAATGTGTACCTAAAGCTGTTGGATGGGAGCCAAAAGGAGGAAAGCTCATGCCCCGATTTGTAAGCCTTGCGG